>MJUU01056089.1:73244-95616 GCA_002080025.1 Modiolus philippinarum
TTCCTCTCTTTTCTTCCGCCGTGAACTTGTCCACCTGATTTCTCGGAGACCAATGGTCCAATCTTAACCAAACTTCATAGGAAGATGGAACCCCATGCCGAGATGTGCTTTTTGGTCTTGAAATTTTCAAAATGGCCGCCGTTGCCATGGAAACTGAAAAAAGGCGGGAAAGTTAAAAGTGCTCCAAATTGCATGAAATTTTACAGGAAGGTTGTGTGTGAAGTGTAGAACATATTTTAAGAATAAAAAATTGTAGGATGGCGATCCATGGGAGGTTTGGGCGACTTTTGTGTTTCGCTTTGCGAACACAGTTATTACTTGTTTATTCATTGGTTTTATGTTGAATATATGAAAATAATTTTAAGAATTCAGAGTTTTTGTTTTGTAAAAGGGGAAACGAGGTACAAAAAAATGACAAAAGAAAATCATTAATCAATTCGGGTTTTTGTCAGGCTGCTATCGACCATCAAAGATTTCAAGTTTGCAGCAATCATGATACATTCAAGACCCAGGCAAAATAAATTTTCAATAATTGCATACAACGTAAAGCAATGTTCTTTTTTTACCATCTACATTAATAAGACAAATTTAAAAAATCAATTTTTTCCTATATCGGGCGAATTTCAACTTGATTTTACTCAGAACAGCGGACTGATCACGAATTAGCTCTATAGAACCAAAGAAAAAATAACTGTGTTCTATCATAAAACTGAAACTCCTTATTAACCCTTTAATGCCCCACGTATCATATATGATACACGCTACTTGACTCAGGTATTCTGACTCTCAAAGCCATCGAAACGATTTTGGCTAAAAATTTTTGACATTTTATGACTACCTGATAATTTTTGTTCAAGCTAAACCAAAAAACATTCCATTTGCAGTCCAATATTTTTCAGTAACGAAATTGAAAGTTGCAGTGGCGGAGAAAAATTGTAAAAGGCGATTTTTGGACAGGGGTGGGCACCCAAAAATCTGTATCAGTAACACATCTGGCAACCAAGCCTATACTTTTTAGGCCTAAGCTTTTACTGGATACATGTAGTGAACGATAATAAAAGAGGTAATTGTAGAATTTTTTCCTGCTTTTGATAATTAAAAAACAATGAAAAGTACGAAAAATGCCTTTTTGGGCTCGAACAGCGTTCCATACCTCAATATAAAATCAAAACTCTTAAGCAAATGCTGATTTTTTTTCACCGTATCTGTTGTCAGCGTAAAGCATTCTACCTTCCATTTGTGTTTGACGTCATTGCTTTGAGTTGTTTGGTTTCCATGGCAATGAAAACGACGGAATTTTCATCAAAAATAGAACTTTTGGAAGAGGGTAGGGGACTTGAGCCCTCCACCAACCCTCACCACAACACCCCTTAAAAAAACTTAAAAAAAAAATCAATTTTTGCCTATATCGGGCGAATTTCAACTTGATCTTACTCAGAACAGCGGACTGATCACGAATTAGCTCCACAGAACCAAAAACAAAACTGTGTTCTATCATAAAACTGAAGCTCCTTATTAATACGAAAACTTAAAAAATCAGTTTTTCTTATATCGGGCGAATTTCAACTTGATTTTACTCAGAACAGCGGACTGATCACGAAATAGCTCCATAGAACCAAAAAACCTGTGTTCTATCATAAAACTGAAACTCCTTATTAAAAAGAAAACTTAAAAAAAATCAATTTTTTCCTTACCGGGCGAGTTTCAACTTGATTTTACTCACGAATTAGCTCCATAGAACCAAAAAAAGTGTGTTCAATCATAAAACTGAAACTCCTTATTAAGGAAAATAATATAGTTACGTTCACATCTAAAACAATGTGTAATTTTAAGAGAGATAAACAACTAAAATTAAAAGAAAATGTATCAAGTTAACGAAATGTTCAGAATATTTGCTCCATTAATTAGAGACCAAAGTACATAAATTATAACTTTGAATTGTGAGATATAGCAATATTTACTCCAACGCGTGTTCTGTTCAAGTATCGATTCACATTTGTTTAAAATTGTATTTAGTTTCTGTCAGTGTCAAACCTAAAATATTATTAATGCCTATCTGCTTATTTAATCTCATATCTGATTGATTATCTTACGATAAATACAAGTTATTTAAACTTCCGTTCTTATATTGGAACAAAAATATTCTTGACAGCTTGAGTATGACGTCAGCTGAGATGTGACGTATACTGAACACAAAAGACAACGGAATGATACCCATACCTAAATACCTACTTCATCATCCAGTTTTCACAGCAATAAAAAAAGACGTTGAATTTGTTACGACCTGTATATAAAGTATCAACATGTCGATTTGTACAATGATTCGAGCTCAATGTTGTCATTATTTTCAGTATCTGTGCGAAACCTAAAATCAACGTGAAAGAAATTAAAAACGCAAATTTGACTCCAAATTATTATTTTGTTACTCGAAATCGTTGATTGCATCTGATATGAATGTATGGTGTTATTATCTGTATGCATTTATGAGATAATTGCAAGGGGTATAATAGATTGTTCTAGGGTAGCAAAACAGTCTTTCGAAGGAAATTGACAGTTCTTGATTTTTAATGCCGGTTACTTTGTTAATATGTGATGATGCGAATCTAAAGAAAGGAAATTATTTAATGGAACCTAAGTGTTCATTTCGATAGTATTCCCTTTATCAACAACTAAATTATCATATTTCGTTTTCATATTTGAAATTTAACCAGGCCTTGTATAAAAAAAAAGTATAAGACACAGTTTTATTGTATTTGTTCTCTTAGACTTTATTAAACATTTTTGTACATCTGATAAGCTATAAAAGCTGTTTTCGAAAAAATTGAATTTTTAATATATTTCAATTTTTTCCAGATATGGTCATTGAAATTTTATTTCCCATGCAAATTATTAGACTATTGTGCTACCATAAGTTTGCAAAGTATACTTGTCTGATAGAGATATTCTAAATAAGATATTAGGTAAGGAATAAGAAATGAATAGAAAACTCTGATAGAAGTATAAAAGCTGAGAAAGGCAATGTTTATGTCTGCAAAGTGCAATTCTCTGATAGAGATATTTTAAATAAGATACTCAAATTTAAATCAGCATTGATACCATAAAAAGAGACATTTGCAATAAGATATACCGGTAAAAGTCAGAATTGGCAAGTTGAAAACTCTGATAATAAAGAAGTCTTAAATGTGGTATAAAAGTGGAAACAAGCAATGTTGAAGCTTGCAAAGTGCAACACTCTGATAGAGTCATCTCAGAATTAGCCGTGTTTAAGTCTGCAAAACTCTGATAGACATTATAAACAAGTAAGAATATTTAATTTTGAAATGTACAATACTAATATAAAAAGGGAAATTAGGAAAGATGGACAAAGTGCAATACTCTGATAGATAAATCTTAAGTAGAATATAAGAGTAGGAACTAGCAATGCATAAGAATAAATTGCCAAAGTCTGGCTTGTACATTATTTTGTTAATTGGAAGAAATGACATCTTATATATTTTCTTGACTTCTTCTTTCCACTTTTTTTGCTTATAATAGTAAGTAGTTTCCTCTTGAAATCCTATAAACACGCAATTAATTGTTCGTATCTTCAGTCATACATTTACTTTAAAATCCTACAAACGTCAGTTTAGTGGCACGTGTAGAGAGAACATCTCGATGGTAATAGGCGTTTATCATGCATTGATTAATAAGAAAGAGTTTCGACCAACACTCTCAAATGACAGTTATGTGAACATTAATGGACCACCTAGGCTGCAAAAGCCTTAGGCTAAAAGCAACGTGTTGTTAGTTTTCACTGTTCTAGTTCATTACGTTTCTTTTGTATTTTCCATTAGAAGCTGATAAGCGGAAAATGATTAGATGATTTAGCACAAATAATTAATATTTATCTATTTTCCGTCACATAGAAATACTACATAATATGTCTCGAAGAAGGTAAATAACTAACAAATTATAACAGGGTTCAATAATACGTTATCAACTACGCTTAACCCCCACTTACTTCAGTTATATGTACGTCATTATAATAAGTACAACTAATTATGTGTTACCTGTTTGTGCAAACATAAGTTTTTATGCTTCACTATAATAGCACAAAATTTATCGTTGAAAAAAGAAAAAAAATATGTTTTAATGATTTGATTTTAAATAAAAGTACTGGAGGGAGTAAGATTATCGACTCAGTGGCAAACGAATTCAAATAGATAACCCTGAGCATCGCCCAAGTTGGCACTCCATGGCGTGTGGGGAGCAAGGGAGTGACCTTGATATAATTTTTGTCAAGAATACCGCTAAAGCGCACGCTAGGGGCCTTCTTGATCTCACTTGAGGGGGTGAATATTGTTCACCTCTTGTTGAAGACCCTCTTGCGACATCAGAATGTAGACAGGAATAAAAGCCGTGTCCTTGATAACTGGAGTTTTCTATGTATCGTGTGCGTTTTTGTCACATGTACATTCACTCCATATCCTATCATTTTTCTCCTAACATTTCAGTTCTATAGGGTATTTTTCATATGCATACACTATCATACTTTCAAATTAAGGCATTTTATATTTTTGTGATTTCAAAATGTTATTTTGACGACCACCTGTTTATTGCGCCTACATCTCATTATTTTATTATGCCAAGTTTACATACTATTGACTCAATGAGTGCCCTGTGGTTGTTTATATGTTGTGATTGTCTTATGTTGGTTTTTCTGTCGGGTAACGAATGAAAGCAATGTCAGTTGATTTTATGTTTGTTGGCGATTCAGCATCCATGACGTAGAATAACAAGGATGCAGCGATGCTCGACATAAATTCCACAAAAAAAAAAAAACCAAAAAAACAAAAACAAAAAAAAAAAGACAAAAAAAAGTCAATATCCATACAATCTTTTTCGTGTTGCAGTTATGCTGATTTTGAAACCTCATTACATAAAAGAAGAAAATAGAAAATGAACATGTAATAATTGCATCGGTCAATTTCGATTGCATTTAAATACAGTAAAATAGAAAACTAAGTCAAAATTAAAAAGAAGAATTCTAGTAGTTCACAAGTAATCGGCTTAAAAAAATGACAGTAAATTAATTGCTCGTTCAAAAATCAATTTATTATGGGTATGTCCTTTTACAATTTGCGTATAAATGCGACAAACTCAAAAACTGAATTGTCTATGTAAAATTCTCTAAAATTATTTTTATTTTAATGGTAATAATTCTTTGCAAATTGAATTCACAGTAAATTCGGTATTAAGTTATTTGCAGAAATCACTTGGCGTCACAAAATATTGCCCTTTATTATCTTGAAGAGGATCAAATCAAAGACAGTCAAAATCAGTTCATTTCATAACGACCATCAATACAATAAGCAGTTACAATAAGTGCATGAATTGTTTATTAGGTCTTTGTTACTCAGAATGAAGAAAATGGATGAGAGGTTACTCCTTGAAACATGTGAACAGCATAACGAAATTTACTGTTTTTATGCAACTTTGGTATTTTTTTTTGTATTTTGAACCATTGAGCAGATGCCACTGCTGGTGGACCAGAGGGCCCGAGGGTATTCACAAGCTGACATGAAAATTTTATCTTTACCTTGTGTGTTAAAGAAATTTAATATTTTTATCAAAATTCTAACCACTTAAAAATACCGAGGCTTCCTTCCATGTATTGCACTCGGTAGATGTCCTTGGTACTGGATTTTGCTTCTTATTTTGATATTTTTGGACATGAGTACCTCTTTCTGGACAATTTTTGGAATATAGCTTTCCACATGATTAGATTTAAATGCTGCTGATAAGAGGTTACTCCTTGAAACACGAATACAGCATAACGAAATTTAATGTTTTTTATGCAACTTCTTTTTATTTTGACCAATTAGGCCGATGCAACTGCTGGTGACCAGAGGTCCCCAAAGGTATTCACAAGCCCAATAGTCAGACGACTTGTCGGACATGAAAATTTTACCTTGCGTGTTAAAGAAATTTAAAGTTTTTATCAAAATTCTAACCACTCAAATATACTGAGGCTTCATTCCGTGTATTGCACTCGGTAGAAATCCTTGGTACTGGATCTGGCTTTTTAATTTGATATTTTTGGAAAGTAGTACTTCTTTCTGGCCAACTTTTGGATTATGGCTTTCCACATAATTAGATTTTAATGTTGCTGATGGAAGTTACTCCATGAAACACGTGAACAGTATAACAAAATTTACTGTTTTTATGCAACTTCGGTATTTTAAAATGAAACTAATGAGAAACGCGATGATTTCAGTTTTCCTATGGTGAATTTCCCATTCTTACGTAGTAAAATCCCTTCTCTACATGCATACGTAGTATATGTATCTGATTTGGTATATGTTAAAGCATTCTCGCAATACAGATCCTCCAGTAAATGTCTATAACTGACAAGAAAAATACTTCTGTAATAATTTTAGGAAAAAAGACAAATATAGTGTAACGGTGTTGCAACTTTCGACTGGCCTTTTTTGGCCTACAGTAGTTCTATCTTAACTATCAGACTTGACTTGTTCTTTGTCTAGAAATTTCCATTGGGAATAGCAAGTAGTGCAGTGACCAGAACCGCCCTTTTAGAGATTTAATTATCGAAAACAGTATACGACTATATGATATGTCTTTTGATTCTACACTCCCCGTATGTAAGCTTGTATTCCTATACACCTTGGATGTTAGGTCAGCATCCAGGAAATATATCACTCTGACCTATATCACTCTCAAAAGAACTTTGAGATCAAAGTAGCATGAATGTCAGTAACTATAGGTGGTAGGCAACGACATCAAAGTGAACAAGCCATTGAACATCAGGCAAATAAAATGGTTGTCAGGAGCAATCCTATTCTTCGACCAGTTGACATTTGTGAAAGCTTTTTAGTACCAGCTTCAAATATAGCGAGGGTTAGAGGGTTAGAATTGAATCGAGTAACTTGCTAAAAAAGTCGTGCAAATGTCTCCAATCAATGGTCTTTTGCAACTCCATTTGTAATATTAGTTTATCATGTTATCACATTTTCTGAAGGTTATTATTGTCCTATATTGATGTGTATTCAATGTTAATTAATTAAAACAAGTTGACATACAAAAATACCGAAGTTGCATATCAAACAGTAAATTTAGTTATACTGTACACGTGTTTCAAGGATCTACCTCTCATCAGCAGCATTTAAAAAGCCATAATCCAAAAATCGTCAAAATAAGAACCACTCATAACCAAAAATATCGACATAGGACGAAACTAATAAAATATTAGTTTATCATGTTATCACATTTGCTAAAGGTTGTTATTGTCCTATATTGACGTGTATTCAATGTTCATCAATTAACACAAATTGACGTTTGAGTTTTGCTTCAAATTTTTTATCATTGTTTATCCATATTTGTTTTTATCATAATCAGGGAATATGTGTAAAAATTCGATTTTTTTGTCAGGGAATTACGTGTAATACCTAACATTTCAGGGATTACCTGTAATTCCTGATTTAGTCATCCCTGATTACGCTTATTTACTGTAACATATATACTTCAAATATATCCTGGTCGTATAAATAAAATTTGGTGCAGTTCTTCATAAATCAAGGTCAAAGGTCAACGATTTTTTCAATTTTCATATGACAGCTGGTACATGAAAAGCAGGAGATGCATATTTTACCGACATGGCCGGGTTAACTCCGTATTGACTCCATATGTACACATAAATGTCATTTTTAAGTTGTATATTTCAACGGAGTAAGCTGTGGATAAACAATATTTATGGCCCTTGTGCTGTTGATAAAATTGAAAGAATTCGCTGCCTTTGGATTTTTTAATCTTGTCTATCCAAATGAGCTCGAAATTAAGAATACACTACCACGACAGCCGCATTCTATGTCCTTCATCTCGAAATTGACAACAGGGGATGCTACAAAATAGGCTGTATGACAAACTCAATGTCTTTACTTTTCAACAGACGAATTTCCAATTTCGTTTTATGCATGAATTGCCCCGATTGACCTGGGGTAAATCGGAGTAAATTGCGTCACGTAACATTGTGACGTCAGAAAATCTATATGGTGACGTCAAAATTTTCCGGGAAAATCCACCAATTGGAAACTCGTCTATAGTAAACTTTATGACGTGTACATCTCCCAACTCATTCGCTACTCAAGGGCCTATGGTCGATACAGTGCATACCTTGATAAGTTCGGTTGCTCACAAATAGACTACTTCAACAAGGTTGTGTTATCCATAACATGAAGCCATAATTTCTGACGTTTTACGGTCATCACGATCTTGGGGACTTTAATGGGAAATCGTTTTCCCAGAAGATTACAGATCTTTTTCCCTTTACAGCTTAAGTTGTTTTTCCTCTACTTGATTTGATTGTACTACCGACGTTGACATGATCAACGCGTCAGTGTCATATAAAATGCAGGAGATGCTTACTCTGCTGGTGATTCTGATTTAATCCATGGTTTTATTGGTTACGTGTTGTTCATCTGTGTATTTGTGTCTTCATTTTTTTCTGTGCGGTACTCGCGTGATGTCTTATTTCTTGGCGTTTCCGATGATGTCATTTTCAATTGATTATTCGTTTTTAGACTGACAGTTCGGTTCTTGCTTACTTTACTTTTCCCTTTGAACAAGTAATATAATTTGTTTTTCTTAAATGAACAATCAATGAATGCACATGGGACAAAGTCTCCACAAATACAAGATTAAACCAAAGAATGGAAGAAAGCTTTTATTCTTGTTTTTCATCATAAAGTCACCATGGTGCCTTTAAGGGACCACCATTTAATCTGAAGGGGGGTATGTTTTTTTTCTGGACAAAAAATTTTTTTCGCGCTGTGCGTGAAACAATTTATTTATTTTTTTCGTGTGTATCAACAAAATATTTTTTTTCAAAATTAACATTATTTTTTTGGGCAGAAAGCCTCCGTCAGAAAATTATTTTTTCATCATTTTGGCAACCAAAATACTTTTTAACATAAAATCGGCTCCAGATTATTTTTTTTTTTTAGAAAAAAACCATAGCCCCCCCCCCCTTTTCAAGTTAAATGGTCGGTCCCTAAACAATGAGCTATGCAATCACCTCATTGTATAAGTTCGTCATGGATGAATCCTAATTCTGATGAATGTAACTCTTATTTTAGATATGCTACATTTGTCATTGAAGGATACTGAATAAAGATGAATTTGAGATTAAACTTTGAAGACGCTTTCAAGTACGGGCTTAAGGAGAGGGGATATTACCCGCAAAAGAGTCTAAGATTTGACACAAATGATTTAAAAGCTATTTCTTCACATATAAAGTAAATTATTACCAGTGTTCACCAATAAAAATGTCACAAAACGTGTCTCTTTCCATTTCAACTAAAATGACGCTAAATTGACACAATCCTTTAAATTTTGAAATGTATATAATGTAACACTTACATTTAATTTCATTTAAAGCATGTCTATTTATTTGCTATGGTATACGTTTACTCGGGTTAATATCCGTTTAGTTTGAATGTAAATCACGTAAGGAATACAAACATGCAACGTAACGAGGACAAGGTTACATTGCTGGACATGGAATGTTGTCAACACTTCAAACAATGACACGATAATATGACACGAATCCTAGTAATACCGTTTTAATTGATAGTAAATAATAATATACTACTGTTTGCACCTGGTTTACAAATCAATTTTTTTTCAGAGTCGTACAATAGTGTAATAGGTATCACATTTGAAAACAGCGGCCGTACAATTTAGTACAATTCTGTCGCCAATGATTTTCATTTTGGAGGTCACAACATTACATCTATTGATATACCTACGTATGTATATGACCATGTCAGATTTTTGACACGATTTGATGGCCATGCTTATCACAGTTCGGTGGGACTGAAAGGCTGGTTTTAAGCTTAATGAAGATGTCAGGAAAATAAAAACAACTAATTAGATTTCAAATTAAATTTTGCGAAAAAATATCTTTAAGGTTCGGTAAATAGATTAATTTGACATAAATAAAATCTACATATAGCATTTGGATTATTGCAGGTACATGTTAAATTCAATTCAAAATTTTTGACCATAAGTGTTGCATTTAAACATTCCTTTTTAATTTTTTTTTTAATTTTCAACGTGTTAAGAAATTGATATATATTAACAAATACTTTCTGTCAATAGTAATTTTTTTACAAATGTTTTTATGTTAGACCATCAAATGTTGTAAAATTTGAAATTGAATCATTTTCTTTCCCAAAATTTCCATATAAAAAGTATACAATGGAATATTCAGTTTTCTCCTTATTTAAATTGTTTCCAATGCAAATTTTCCACTACTGAGTAGAAGGAAATGGTCTTTTTATATTAAAAGAAATATTTTAATAAATCCCAGTTTCTGCTTCAAATCAAAGACATTTCACCTTTTTTGAAAATACATAGAATTTCCCATAAATTTCGTCTTTTATCAGAAAACTGAAAAAGGAATTTAAACGGAAAGCGATAGGCTGCTTATCTCGTTCTTGAGATATAAGGGATAAAATTTGCAGGAAATTGAACTCAACTGAATTTTTCATGGATTTAACGAATTGGACCAAAGAAATATGTTTTAATGAAATTTTGTAAATTGTAATTCCTTTGAATGGATATACTATATTCGTCGAATATAATGGTCTGATAATAAAGCAGATAGTGATCATCAAATATGAACAGCTTATATTTGTGTTGAACGTTCAATCAAACTGATGTTTTGCACATATTCGATATATATCGATGATAGGCACTTGTTTATATGTATTTCAATGTGTTTTCTACTTGTTCTTGCAGGGAGACTATGCTGTAAATTTCCGTATATTAGATGAAGAACAAGAAGAACTTGGTTGCTTGGATTTAAGATTTTCAATGAAAAAGCGCAACAAAGGATGGCTTTTCAGGATTTAAACAAATAATTCAAAATTTTAAATTACGGGTGATTTGCAAATATTAGTTGCAAAATGATCTATTCGAAATCCAAATTTTTATTGCAAAAAGTGAAGTTTAATTCAGTTAATGTGTTCATTTGACTGCAAAGACAGACTTGAGTAAGGTAGAGACTACTTTGGCTACCTCTTTTAATGTAACAAGAATGGACATAGCATCCAGAGTGACGTGTAAATAAAACATTTAGTTCAACTGCCTATACTTACACCAAGATTAACGTGGTATTCATCATTCAAAGTGTAGATTTGAAGCTTACACATGAATATATACACTGTTATATTAGAACAAACATTAAAAGAGTCAGTGTTATGTCCAGTAATGATATATTAGTGTTGCCATGTGTAATGAAATATTTATTGTGATTTCAACTTAGACATTATTATATATTGTTTTCATTTGTATCATTATGAAAATATTTCATATAATCATTCCTTTGTAAGTCTTTCATTGTTGAGAACAGGTTTTTATTGTAGATCTGAAATGTCGTTTTTGTATATAGAGCAATGCATTCTGGAACTACAGGTTCATTTTGAAGACGTCAATGGATACGTAAAGGAATCCATAGAAATTTGTGTGGTGTGCATTTAAGTCGTATTTAACTATATTTATTGTCCTTTTTCTACAAGCAAACGTGGATATGACATTGTGAATTAACGTTCTTTTTAACACTTGTGCTGCTTTAATCAAAACAATCTTCGCTGTTTACTTCTTTAAATACATGCATTGTTTAAAGAACCCATCAAAAATTGAACCTCACTTTTATTGAATTATATCTAATTAAAATCAATGAAAGAACAGCATAATATGAAAAGATCCATTTTAAAGCCATTAAAGAGCATTTTTGATATTCAGGGAATACTCGTTTTCCCAGTTTTTTTTTATACACACACTTATTTTACGGATGCTAGTTATACCCCCGTTATACCACTCGATCAAAATGGAAGAGTTTATTATGCACCTTTATACGTTTTTATCGGTAATTTGTATGAGTTTCCTTTGATCTCACGAAGCAAATATTTTTCAGTATTTGCTATTGCCCGAATACGAAAAAATATTGGCAAAAAGTATCTTAGGCCACGCCTACTTTGTCAATCAGAATTAATGAAACAAAGAAATAAACATCTATACCGGATCTTACAAATTCTTTTACTAATCAATACTAGTCAATTTCAGGATTTGTTTGAAATTAAACTTCATTTTCAAAATTTGTTCTATTAAATGATTTAATTATTTACCGATAAAAAGCATAATAGAAGTTTTGTCTTTGATACAAGAAATATTGGTTCCAATAATGGACTCGCCCACAAGGGGCTCGTCCATTATTGTTCGCCAATATTTCTTGTATCAAAAACAAAACTTCCATTATTCGTTATGTATTCAAAATCTGGCAGTCCTGACTTTTCTATGTTTCGATGAAAAGTTGATTATACTGAACCGTATATTATTTCAACTTCCCAAAGTTCCAAAAGTCAAAAAGTTTCATAAGTAAAACATTAACAAATCTCTAGTTATCTACAGACCATTGCTGGTCAGGTATCGTTGCACATACATGTTTCCTCTGTAAATGGCCGTTTCCCGGGCAAGAGCCAAAAGACGACTGGGACTTACACGGGTATTTGTCTAATCAAACATTGCAATAGTTCCTCGTAACAGTTGTGATAATAAACAATAATAAACTCCATGAATTATTTTGACGTTATAATAGGAAAACTACACAAGGAATTGCAAGTATTACTTTACGTCAGATTGATTGTATTTTAACGGCAGAAATGTTTTAAAATGTGACAATATATGTACAGCATAACTAAATTTACTGTTCATTTTTGCAACTTTGGTATTTTTGTATCTTAAGTTAGGAATTCTGCGTCATTTACCTTCGTTCACTCGGGTAAAGATGGAATTTCGCATACTCGTGGATTATATTCCTTTCATTACTATGGACTAGTATAAGAAACTATTAAACGTTGTACTATAGGCTTTAAAATGTGCATTTCAGTAATAATGTGTCATCACTTGTCCTATATGCCAAACAAATATTCAAAATTTTGTAGAGCATAAATATACACCTTTGGGGTATGGGTGGTTGCTCATTGTTGACGGTCTCATGGTGATTCAAGATGAAGAACAAAGACAAAATCTTTTTGCATCGTTTCGTTTATTTAACGTAATGTTGATAAGACATTTAAAGGCATGTGAAATATAGCAATTTTTTCATTGTTTTAGTTGCATTTTGTAAATGTATTATTAATTTATAATAATAAATGTCGATTAAAACTTGTTTGATTAACCTTCCTACCTAGTCCTTGTTGTGCCATGAAACACATAGGACAAGGACTATTGATCTTAATTCCACTTTTTTGGGGTCTTTCTTCTCTAGTTCTACCCTGCTGCTACGGGGTTGACTGTCATTTTTCTCGACTGTGTTATTTTTGGGCGCTCCTGTTTTCTCTCCCAATGTTGTGTTCATCTCATGGCTACTATGGTCATTTCATCTGTTGGTCTCCATAGAACATGACCGATCCATCTCCATTGTTTTTCTTTAGGAGTGTTGACATATCATCTGAGCCTGTTGTTTCGTGAAGCTTTCTGTTAGGGATCTTTGTTGGCAAGACAATTCTTTTTTATTTTCTGAAACATCCACTATGGAAGTTGGGGAACTTGTTAATGTCCTTCTCCCTCATTTTAAAGCATTATCCCCCATACAAAAGAACTGATAGTACGCAGCTGTTATAGATGTTGATTTTGGTGTTTATTGCTTATACTGGACTTTCAGATGTTGCCTAGTTTAAAAAAAGTCGCACTTGCTTTACCGATACTGACATTTTCGTTTTTACCTGCACCACCATCAGATGCCACGTTTCTTCCAAAGTGAGTAAAAGATGATATATTTTAATGTTGTTTCCCATTGAATATAAATCAGAAAGCTCTTTGAAATTTTCTTTATATTAATATAAATTCCAATCTCGACTGTATTTTGTTATAATTTTGTTGTTTTTTGTTGCATGTGAGTATGAAGATAAGAGAGTAAAACAAGATTTTCTGCATAGTCCAAGTCTTAAAACGAATGAAAGTTATGTTCATCTGATTCATTGTTCTCATCTCATTGCTGTTATAAACAGGAGAGACAGCATTTAACACCTTTGCCTCAATACAGATTTCACGAGAAAACTAGTGTCTGATGAGTTTCCAACAAAGCAAATAAATTCGAAGTAGAAAAACAGTATGAGCTCAACTGTTTTAGATTGAACCCTATAGTGCCTCAATATATTTCTTAAGCTATGTAGATGAATTTAGTGATCAGCTTTCTCTGTCATTCTGCGCATTATGTTTGATAATGTGTCATAATATAAATATTCAGCCTGAACGTTTCCTTTCCTGAACCCTGCCTGTTGTTTTCTAAGATCTTTTATTTATCCTTCCCAAAAAAGATTCTTGCCTATACAACTTGGTATTGTAACTTTTAAGCGATTTCTATGACTATATTTGGATAATACTTCCTGTAGACTGAAACTTTGGTATGTTTCTATTACACATTTTAATATTTTTATGCATGGAACTTTTACCTGAACTACGACCATATGCAGATATTCGCATAAAAAATTCAAGTTGGTAAAAGATGGTTTTCACTCCAGTATTCTTCATTGTCACTTTCCATACAATGGACTCAACGAATGATTAAAATTGTTTCAAATCGAATACATATTTTTGTTTGTTAGATGACCTATTTGATTTACATATAACCGATGAATATTCTTTTTGGTCCGAACTGTGATTCAAGATTCATTTTTACTAAGTATTGAGATGAATTATGTTTTCACTGTCTACGACCTTTCAATAGCAATTGCTGTTGAATTGCTACCAGATACTACTTCAGTGAAAAGGGAGGTTCGGGGCACCATACAACCGGTCATATCCACCATTTCTTTTGAAATGTCTGTATCAAATCAGGACCATTTAGGTTGACAAATTTTTAAGTTGCTTATTTGTTTTTCTCCTTGGATTTCGGCTCTTGACATTCTGTTCGGTAATTTGTTATAACTCTCATTTAAGGGGGTAGACCCGGGTTAAGAAGAGATAACTCTGTTTTTCACTTTTTTATTACTTACACAAACAAATAAAATCATTACAATAGGTATTATCAAAATTTTAAAATTGTAAAAATTTTTCCATACAGCAAACAAATTTGTCATGAAAACAAATACCAAACATCCAATTATTTATAATGAGTGCATTTTACTCTACAGTTTTGCAATGCTGTCCAAAGCTAATGAAAATATATAAAAGTCAGATTTATTCCAAGGGAGGTAATTTAAAGCACAGATTCAGCAATTTTATTGATTTTTACCCACTTTATTCTTAATTAAGAAAAATGGGACGGTAGAATTTTCTACAATTTTAATATATCTTACATATACTAGTATTCTTTCTATTCTCAGTTTTTGGTGAAAATTAAACGACAGAATTTTCTACAAGAAGTGTTTAATAGGGATAAAAAAAGAGTGAATATTTCTGCCTATACTATCCAGAACACCCATGTATTTCAGTTCAAACTAATTAAATTTCCTTTCATTATTCATGCTTACTTTCACACATGTCTAAACTACAGAATTTTGCATTTAAAATAATCTTAAATCGAATACAAATTTAATTAGAGCCAATTTTAATCACCAATATTAAGTCCTGAACGGACCAAATAACATGAGGAAACAGGGTATCTTTGATGACCACTAGACATAAAACAGGACGGTAAAAACTGTTAAAAATTCCTGAAAGTTGACATGAACATGTGTACTTTCAATAAAATATTAAAAAAAAATAAACGATAGGAAAATTTTAGGCCTACCCAGGCCTACCCCCTTAAATGATTTAACTTGAGAAAGTCTTATTATGTTCAGCCGTGAGGATAGATGCAATCGGCAACACAGATCAATCAAGGGAATACAAAATCACAGGTAGTACTTTTTTCAGAATTGTAATTCAAAATATTTGTGTTGCATATGTGATTTTTATGTAACATATTTGACAGCAGAGGAGTTGGTCCTACCTAAATTGTCAAAGTAAGTGAGAACCGTCAGTCCGTCAGACAATCTTAGGACAATGGCAACATCAAAAAACAAAAAACAAAGACACAACACGAGGACGGCACAGAAATGAAAATGACACTCAAACATACAAATATGAACAGCCCGGATCAAACAAAAAAAAACAAAAAAAAAACATGGGCTAGATGAGGTGCACCAGTAAAGTAAGCATTTTCTGCTTCTTATAAGACACTCGCCGTGTTGAACATGTCATCTCCAGTAGTAGAATTAAATCCGGTAGAGAAAAACAAACTAAGGTGGCAAAGAGAAAGACCTGTTACCATCTGGCAAACAGATACCCCACAGCGGTCCACAAGACCGTGATTTCGAATTCCGGGCAACGTACCCTTGCTCAAGCAGTCTATTTGTAAGCATTCGAGCTCTATCAAGATAGTCAATGTATCGACCACAGGTCCTTGAGTAGCAAACGAGTTGGGAGATGTAAACTCATATGCCGGTGCTATAGGAATGTTGCTACAAAGATAAGGGAAGTTTACTTTTGAGAAAGTGAAGTCAACGCGTTTGTCATAAAGTCAGTTTGTAGTGTACCCCTGTTGTCAATTTCAAGATGAAGGTCAAGGATCGAGGCCGATGTGGAAGTATCTGTAGTATTCCTAATTTCCAGCTCTTTTGGATAGATAAGATGAAGAAAATCACCGAAGCGAAGATTGTTTAGTGATAAAATATCAGCTATATAACGGAAGCTGAAATTAAAGGACTGGGTCAGCTTTTTATCTTTATTTTGAAGAATCCCTTCGATGAATGCAGCCTCATATGAGTGAAGAAACAGATCGGCTAAAAGAGGTGCACATAATTTCAAAATTCGTAATTCCCTCATTTTCAAATTTACAATAATAAATATTATATATAAATACCTATATCATTTAAAACACCCCAACTGTTGTCAATTTGACGTTTCAAGAACAAGGGCACAGTGCCTACATTAACATTGTCAACAATGAAAGTAACACATAATTTAGAGGTTCTCAAACATATGGACAGGGTGAAAAAGTCCTAGTGAGATGTAAACACTTTAAAAACTTAAAATGTGTATTATAATTTTGTCTGTTTCAAAATTAATCAAGATATAAGTCCATAAATATTATGGCGCAGTCCACTCCTCTTTAACTTTGGCAACGTCTGCATTTTCTATTTTCCATTTTTGAGTATTTAACGAGTCGTCACAAGGATTCATGAATACCTCTCTTGTGTTAGGGTCACAATCTAAACACTGATCAGTGGCTACATGATAAATGTGCATTGAAACCTATAAATAAAACGGTTTAATTATTCAATTTACCCAATACAGTAATATTGGTAGAATATACCTATAATTATCCAATCATAGTATACATTACTTGTAAGTTTTATTCTTATTCATTTTATTATTTCTCTAAATATTTTTTTATTAATAAATCCATATCGTTGCTCGAAATCTAGCAATGAATTCCGCTCAAACCGGTTCTAGGGTACTTCTTGAACTTACTATGAACCATGAGCAGAGCACGTTGATGAAGGCCTCATGGTGACTTCAAGATGAAGAACAACAATGAAAGTGTTGTTCCAGTGCTTGGTCTTACCATGTTTTTGTAGACACTTTGTCTCATGTGCAATTTGCTGCCTTGGAATGTGTTTTCCACATATTTTTATTGTATCTAAATTGGGACAACTGATTAAATTTTCTGGTCTGCAGTTCATTTGTTGTAACAAAAAGCGAGGATTCTTTTCAAATATAACTTACAACAATCATCGCTCCTGTATATGTAATGATATAATTAAGGCACTTAATCTTTTGCTGGACAACATATTTGTTCGTTTTTGCAATACTGTTGATCAACAAGTCCTTGGAATTCCCATGGGTACAAATTGTACACCTCTCATTGCAGATCTTTTTCTGTTTTGTTACGAACGTGACTTCATGAAAAACTACAAAATGAAACCGTACAAAACAGTGATCAACTTATTTCTATTTTCAATGATAACAGCAGGTGTATCCTTACCATTGACAATCCCCATTTTTAGATTATGTCGACATCACTTACCCAGAAGATCTTAAACTTAAAGCTAACAATGATTCCAAATATTACCCTTTTCTGGATCTGACTATCATCATTGACTCTGGTAAAATGAAAAAAAATTACAAAAGGGATGACTTTGATTTCAGTATTACTAATTTCCGTTTTCTTGACGGCGACGTTCCTCTAACTCCATCCTACGGGGTTTATATAAAAATATATATATGTTGTGCGATGGCCACAAATTAACTATGGAACAAAATAAAAATTGTTTAGTTGGCCAAGATTAAAAGGTAAAAAAAACCCACAAAAATATACAAATTAAAAAACACATAAAAATGACAAAAATGCAAAGAAGGGAAGACTGCCCAACGTTTCGGCCGTATGGCCTTCGGCTAGGAGACTACCGGGTTGAAATACGGAGAAGAAAATGGAAAGGACGAGAGAATGCAGACCTAATGTCGTGTCACAGATATTACCTGTAAAAATCGTGCAAAATCTTGAACATAATCAAAAACGAGAAATAAAGCATTAGTTATCTATACTATGTGAATACCAAATTTCAATACATAAAAAATATTATAAAATAGACTGTTTCTTTTACCTTTTAATCTTGGCCAACTATACAATTTTATTTTGTTATGGGGTTTATACTTCACAACTGGTACGATTCGCATGCGTTTGTTCTACCCTCGACGATTTTAATGAACCTAACCTTACTATCACATCTAAACTTTTAGAACAAGGTTAAAGCTTTCATAAATTGTTAAATACATTTAAAAAGTTTCATAGAAGATATGAACATTTGACATAAAAATATAATGTCACTCGCAAACCGCTTATTACTAAGGGCATTTCTCATTCTCGATTTTACGGAAATTTTGTTAAAAAATGCCAGAAACTGATAAAAAATCCAGAAAAACTGGGACGTAACTTCTTTTCGTAATAGGGGATATCGACTTGATATTTTGCATGTGTCAGCTACATTGGCTTTGGGATCTAATGACCTGAGGGTGTTCATGTATACTGGCCTCTCACTGATACTGCCGATGTCTACTGATGTCTACTGTAGTAAAAAATCTGAATGATATGTTATTTCTTGAAAACAATTCTAGAAATACTAGAGCCAGCATTACAGCATTAAGCTCATATTTTTTTTATTTTGTCAATTCTTGCTGTTGGAAAAAAGCTTTAAAATAATTTGTACGTACTATGTCATATTTGAATCTTTGATTTCCTTGGAAGCCATGACAAGCATATAACAACACAACAGCTTTCTCCATGGTCTTGCTAACATCAAAACAAACAGATCTTCTGAAGGGCCTAATATCTTTATGCCATGAAAACTCCATGTTCTGAAAAAATAAGGTATATTTTCCTTTTAAAATACAAAAATACCCAATACCACAATAAACAGTAAACTTTCTTATACTGTACAGGTGATTCAAGGAGTAACCTCGCATCAGCAGCATTAGAATCATATCATATGGAACGTCATATTCCAAACAAGATTCAGAAAGAAGTACTCTTTACACAAAAAGTATTGAAAAAGGACGAGGGTTACATAATTTATCTACACTGATGAAACATAAGTTGTCGAACTGCGCATATGCAGAAAATAAATTGACGTCCATTGACGGTAACTTCGGTATTTTGTTATTTATCATATTCTTCTGATATTTTTATGTTCTGTAAGAATTTGAGCACTTTATCGAACCTGCTAAATACAAAATGCCCTATAAAAAGGACTGCTCAAGTACTTAAGAGACTTTGTGGGTTTATGTAATAAAGAGTATTTATTATCAATTTATCAAGAAGCCGATTTACACAATCCACTGGTCAGTGAAAAAATAAGAGATTTAAGAACCGAACAAACAATAAAATCATAGCTTGACCTGCAAGAGCTTGATATCAAACCGGGAATAGGATCTTATATGTTTAAACAGATACGGAATACCAAATAACGGACCAGATTCATAAAAAAAAAGACTCTTGCAAAGGGATTAATAAGGGAGTGTCACAAGGAAAATATGTCAAAGCAAAAATCTGTACTCACTTAAAAAAAATTATAAAATTCTCAGTTAGCATTAACATAATTATTTAACTCATACTGTACCTGCTCACCTCCGGCATTTTTTTCATCTTTAATGCATGGTTCTATGGTAAAACGTTCATTCATTAGTTTGAAGCGGGTATCTATACACATGTTTGCGGCTACATTTCTTACCTAAATAGATAGCAAAAGACTTTGGCGCAGAAACAACCAGGGATAAAAAATAAAATCTATTACATTTTGAAAAAAATAAAACAATACTGGAATTTTCACAATTTACTGGTGTTTGTGCATTTGCGATATAATATCCTTCTATACCATTTTAATGTATATTGTTATTTTAATCAATATTTTAAATATACTAGTATTTAATTGATTAATAATATTGCATGCCTTTTATGCATATATATCTCTTGCAGAACCTTAATTGGAAATAAACGGCCCGGACTTGATTAAATTTTTCAGATGCTTATTGGTATTGCCCTAATCCTGTGGTCAGATTTTCGCCCAATTCCTGTAAACAGACAGAATTCCGCTCAAACCGGTGCTAGTGTTGAAATTACTATGAGTTATGAGCATAGCTCATTGTTGAAGGCCTCATGGTGACTTCAAGATGAAGAACAACAATGCAAGCTTTGTTCCTTTGATAGGTTCTACCATGTATTTGTAGAGACTTTGTATCATGTACATTTACTCCATATCCTTTCATTGTTTATATATTTATCGTTACACAATATGATACAAACAAGCAACAAGCCTTACCTCGCCTCTTGCATATGGTTTAGGTTCTACTGCGGGATAATAGTCCTCCAAATCATATGCAACTTCCTTCATGAACCATTTAAATGGTTTACAATTCAGTTTTTCGCGAATAGCTCTCTGCGCTGTCAAATCGCCAGTTTCGATATCTTTAAGTGACGGTCTACGAGCATATAAATAATTCGCATACTCGTCCATCCAAACTTCAGCTACTCTCCTGAAATTCTTCAATAAAAACAACTAACTTTGAAAATGTAAATATATTATGTTGAAATCGTATTTTAATTGGAAATTATATTCATTTATCTTTAGCGTGCAACGCGAGATAATTGTGTTTCTTCTTTGCAAAAATTAAACCACCATACTGACTTATTCGCTGGTGTAATATTGTGATAAATATTGAAATATTGCACACATTTCTGTTGCATTTACTTCACAAATTTCAGGACATTAACGAGTCATCTAACAATAATCTTTAAAAATAATGAAAACATTAAAGGAGAGGAAAGGAAACGGCTGATTTTGAGATATTCCATCTATGTAATAATTCAACAGAAAATACTGCTACATGGTGACGAAACAGCTCATTTGTCATTATTTGTCATTGAGGACCGTGATCTTAAAGTTAGCTGTGGTTCCTGCATTGTTATCCTCCGAGTGTGACACTGACAACGCCAAATCTCCAAGCTTGAATTATATGTTATTATGCAACTATATGATACCTGTTTTATTCGTGACAGCATTAGTTGTGTTTGTTAGCACTTTGGCGTTTTTACAAAACTTCTAAGAATTCGGATAATAACAATTACCTTACAGAATTGGCAAGGGCCGAAAAAGGGCAAAAAGGCAAAGTAGATGCAAAACTGCCAATAAAATTGCCAACCACAATGGTCCTTACTTGGTACGGGCATTTTAAAAGTAAGCAGATGACAAAGTGCTGTATATAATTTTTACTTTAACTTACTCTGCCAAGATAATTGCCTCTTCCTGGGTGAGAATATGCTTTAAATTTTGTGTATATGTGACCTATACGAGAGCACGGCGCATCGACCATTTTTCCACCACACTGCCAAATCTACCATTATAAGAAGATACAATCACAGTTATCATAAACATGTTGAATGCTCATACAATGAGTGATTAAATGGTTTGATCTTGGGAAAGTGCGTAGACTTTCATATTCGGAAATAATTATTACGACCAATATCCATCATCAAAAATGTTTATGCACAAGAAAATTATATGGAGAAAATATACACAAAACAAATTTCCCACGAACATAGAAAAATGTAAATCTATACTCAGCAAAAAAAAAGTTTAGCAACAATTGGTGTGAACAAGAAGAGTCCTTTTTAGGTTACCAAATCTCAATTCATATATTTAATTTTACATTTCTGAGGTGGATTTGAGTTCCAATAACATTTAGCATTACGTCTCTCCATAAATTCTGAAAATTGCATTAATCTTATGCAAGCTCGACCTAAAAAGGAAAACACTAAAAAAGGAGGGATATG
>MJUU01056089.1:95630-125800 GCA_002080025.1 Modiolus philippinarum
AAAAAAAAAAAAAAAAAAAAAAAAAAATGCCAGATTTTTCGCTTTTATGCAACGAAATCGAACAAAATGTCTTTTATTACCAGAACTGGTAATGAAACGATGATCATATGGTGGTTCTTGCACTTTTCTAAAAAAAGTGGAAATCGCTTATGGGAAAAAGTACATGTTAATTTTCGGACCACAATTTGAATTGGATATCTTGTACACCCTACTTTTTTCAGATTAAATCAAAGCAAATATCAGTAATTTTAGCTGACACCAAAATTTATCAGCATTTAAGCACTTCTGTTAAATTTAAAAACTGTTGAAATTGTGTTGCTAAATTTTTTGCTCAGTATATGAACAACGCCTAAATTGTTGTTTTTCATCATAAGGTTACCGAAACGAGAACCATAATACTAAGTTAAACCTTTTATCTCATATTAATACATTGGCAAACGATTACCGAAGCTAAAAAGGGAGAAAGGGGGGAAATCTTAAATCAAAAGTCATAGATTTTAAGCACATTTTGTGCTTCTATATATTGACACGTTAAGAATTCATTATATCTTTTTTGTACTTTCAAAACGTTATTCTGACCACCTATTTATGCCAAGATTTTTTACTATTGACTCGATGAGTGCCCTATGGTTACTAGTATTTATATGTTGTAATTGTCTTCTGTTGGGTCCTTTTGTCGGGTAACGGATGTCAGCGATTATAAGACACTTTGCTAGTTAACTTTATGTTTGTTGACAATCCCGCATCAATGCCATGATAAACATCGATGTAGCGTTGCTCGACATCTAGCAATGAATTCCGCTCAAACCGGTGCTAGGGGCCGTCTTGAACTTTCTGTGAGGTACGAGGAAAGCTTATTGTTGAAGGTCTCATGGTGACTTCAAGATGAAGAACAGAATAAAAGCGTTGTTACATTGCTTTTTTACCATGTTTTTGTAGAGACTTTGTTGCATGTGCATTTACTCCATATCCTTTCATTGATTATAAAACAATGTTAGGAAAGAATGCCATCCAAGCAAGAAATGGCAACAGAATGAGTGTTTTTGTTGATTTTTTTAATACACACACACACACACACACAAAATCTAAGGAAAAACGTATTTATAAATGTAAGAAATTAATTTACAAAATAACACCAACATATTACGGTTTAAAGGTAATCACAATTTATCCTGCAATGGTAGCTTTTACTATACAGATAAAGCCCTACGTATATTCCCTTGCTGTATCCTGCACAGCTGTATCCTGTACACTATACAGAATATCGATTTAAGCCACGCCCACTTCCGGTATTTATGGACAGACAGAAAACCCCAAAATATTCATTTTTTGACAATATTTTCCATTAAATGAAGGTGTTTTACGTATTGCAGGATAAAAACAATATATTATTAGTGTCTTTAGATATCAAATGTATTTGTACTCGACACGAAACAGATTAAAATACTCTTCAAAGGCTCGCACTTCAATCTGTTTCTAAGCCTTGTACAAATACAGTTGATATTTAAAGACACTAACTATATATTGTCTATGTATATAAAAACGAAAGATTGGACTTTTGTTTGGTCGCTGAATTGGGAAGAAATTTTGGCATTTTTAAGTTTCTATTTTCCATTGCAACTCAATCCACCTATTGGAACAATGAAAAAAAAACCCAAAAAACAAACAAACAAAACACAAAAACAAAAACAAAAAACAAAACCAATATTTGATGGGCTATCAATATAAAAAGCTGTGAGGTTCTCTTATTTGGTCCTCATGACCTTCAAATGTTCAAAACAATATAAAATGATAATAAAAAACGAACTCTGAGTTTTCGACATCCGGCTTGCAATCCTGAGCTTCCATTTAGTAGAATGCCAAACCAAGTATACCTCCGAGTTGAAATAAAGTTTCTGTACACCAATATCTTTGTGACATTCGTCTTCTGACTTTACCCTGGATTAATCCACTGACAGTGTGACGGGTGTTGTATAAAGAGCAGGACATGCTTACTCTTCCGGAACCCCTGATGTCACTCTGTTTTTGAGAGTTCACACCATAAGTGCTTTAGTTTTTAGTGATGTATTTGTATACTGTTTGTGAGTTTTGATGGTGTGAAGTGTCTTTGGTCTTCCGTCTTCTAGTGTTCTTGCGTTTGTCTTGTCTATGGACTTTGATTTATGTAATCTTGTGCTTTGTTCCTCCGGTATTCTACTGCGGTTGTCTTCCATACAGTTATTAAAAAGTAACGAGTATTATTCATATCTTATTGGTACTTCTATGATTACGAATTAATTTTAAAAAGTTCATTTGACAATTTTATCTTTTTTGATAAATTACCTTAAAAGACAGCTCGTACTGTTCTGCACCCCATATGTCAAGTCCTGGATCGTACCCACCCAGTTCCCAGAACCATTTAGCACTGATGGCAAATAATCCTCCAGCCATAACCGGACTACTGTAATTGACAATACAACATCTAAATAAACGTTTGTAGAAGCAATATAAGCAATATGAATAAATTAGATAAACAACGAAATATCGAAGTTGCAGTCAATCAAAACATTGCAGATAACAATTTTGGCAAATTATGTCTCTTCAGGGCAGGTAAAAATCATATATCTGTAAGACAAAAAAAATCGAAAAAAAAAAGAAACAAATAACCACAAAAATCAGCTCATGACAGGGCTTTGGTTGAGGATGATAAAAAAAAATTAAGTCTATGGACCTTGATAACTTTTCAAATGATTTTTGAGATGTGCTGATCATACCATAATGCACCAGCAGAGCATCAACTAAGTAGTAAGAAAACACATATATTAAAGTTTCAGTTTTTGGAAAATATCTACCCGAACTGCAAAGGTATCAATTAGCACATTGAGATGTAGAGAAAACAGTTTGAGAAGTAAATCCTTACTTGAAGTTTTCAGCAGGGTTTTCCTGATCTTCGGGTCTACGGGGTATCCGCTTATAATAGAATTCCCAATCGAATGCCCCTCTGGCTCCTTCATCCTGAGCCCGGTAGGCAAATGTTTCATAATCTATCACATCAATAAAGGGGCAGACAACCGTCTTATAATCCTCTTGTATTGGACCTGAAACATTATTTAAGAAATGTAACCCCATCTTTGTCAACATGGATTTTATTGCAAACTGGGCCTGTTTGTAGCCTAGTTACTATAACTTCAAAACTCCAGACCAATATCTTTGTACAATATTAAAAGTTGATAGAACATTAAGATAGATTCTTAGTAAAATAGTGGCTAATGGACTGTGCTTTCACTACTTTCACTCTGTTTTTGACAGTGAACAGTGATTTAGTTTTTAGTGTTATGTTTGTAGTGTTTGTGTGTTTTGTGGGTGTGTGGTGTCTTTGGTCTTCCGTCTTTTTGTGTTCTTGCTTTTGCCTTGCCTCTGGACTTTGATTTATGTAATTTTGTGCTTTGTTCCTTCGGTATTCTGCTACCTTTGTTTTAAGAACGAATGCTTCAATAAGGATGTCAAGATTTTTACGTGAGTCGTAAAGTGTAGATCTCAAGTACCAAACTTAAAAAAAGTAAAAGGCACGATGTTGTGTATCTATGGTCTCTATACTTTTCTGCTCTCACTGTATATTGTATTGAAGATTTATCACCAAAGAAAATACAATTATCTCTTTTGAAATTAAAGAACTTGTCTACTTTTCGTCTATGATATGAACAAGAACTTTTAATATTACTATGTAATACAATATATTCACTTTATACATACTTAGTAAGGGAGGTAACCAGTTTATATTGGCCTCACAGTGTGAATCAAGGAAGATAAGAACATCTCCAGTTGCACACTTGGCACCTAGTATCCTTGTTCTTATCAAACCTTCACGAGTCTTTGCTCTTACTACTTTTACATTAGTGAATTGCTCTCGAGTATAATCATCTAATTGTTTTCCCAAGAATTCTGGAAATAAAAGAACCAAGACTATCTATCAATTAAATAAATCACGAACACACAAATGTTTCACAGTCCATTCGAGAGCTAGCACCAACTATTCGGACTTTCTCATTAGCCACAGTCATCTCCTTGACAGCCGTAATAATCAAGGCTTAAAACACCATCTAATACGATCATTAAAAAAAGTTCACTTGTTGAAGAGTTATGATCTGAACTGTTATTCAAGACTCTTTTTTACTTAGTATTGAGATGAACATGTCTTTACAATGTCTTCGACCTTTCAAAGAAATTGCTGCTGTGTTGCTACTGGACACTACCATCATTGAAAGGAAGGTTCGTTGAGCAAGAAAAACCAGTTTAACCCACCGCCTGTACCAAGTCTGGACTTACAGTTTTTCCTATGGTTTTGCACCTCCTTTGTCTTTTTGCACCTTGGATTTCCTCTTCTGCGATACTGTTCGGTAATATTGTTATTACATCCATTTACATTTTTTAGTTCCGGGACACAATTATAAGACCCTTGTCTCTTGTTCATATTGAAGACTGAGTAAGAAAGAATGTATTGCCTAACTATTAAAAGTACTTTACTTATTTTTAGCATCTGTTTTTTCTGCAAAGTATGTTGGATAAGTTTTCACCTCACCTTTGTTGCTGAAATCGTCTACCAATATGACCTCTTTGATCAATCCAGCTGGTGCTCTATCTAAAACACTCCATACTGTTCTAAGTAATGTTGACCAATGTTCATTGTGGAAAGGTATGATAACACTGACGGATGGTAGTTTGTTCCAATACTTTTTTAACTTGCAGCTTTATTAGGATTAGATATATTTAGTACTATATATGATAATTTAAGATAAAAATAATTAAATACCGAAGTTACTGTGAATTTAATTTCTGCATATCCGCATTTCGACATCTTATTCTCTCCAGTGCAGATTAAATCTAAACATTTGGAAGACCATAAACTCAAAGATGTTTAAAAACTAATAGAGAACAATAATCAATACGATCTAAATGTAAAGCCAAAATCAGCTAATGACAAAGCTTAGCATGAGGGAGATACTTCTTAGTATTTAACAAAATTTACAAAAAATTTAGATATTGTAAGGTTCCAAATTGAATCGGCAATGGATGGATATGGATTAAATGCACATGAGACAAGGTGTCTACAAAAACATGGTAGAACCAAGCAATTGAACAATGATTTCATTGTTGCTTTTTATTCTTGAACCCACCACGAGGCTTTGAGCATACCTCATAGTAAATTTCAGACGGCCCCTAGCACCGGTTTGAGTGCAATTTTTTTCCTAAATATCGAACAACGATACATTTATATCTTTTCTGGTCATGGACACGGGATCGTGAACAAAATAAATTAAATTTGCAAAGTGTATGTATATTAACTCAATTTATACAAAATGGACTAAATGAAAACAGAAATTGAAATTATTTTAAGCATTATATCACTTTATCTGCAGCTTGGTTACATCAGATTATTTCTGAGGACGGCAATTTCGAAATTTTTCATCTAATGCTGATAGATTTGTAATATTTCGATATCCAACACTCATAGAATGTTCAACCCTACCGCTGGCTTTTGTTAGTGCCGGTACCAAGTCCGGCTGTCCCGAGTTCCTATCGTTGTCTACGTTTGTCTTTTGTTTTATTCGTGTTCCTTGGCAGATTGTGGCATGTAATTATAATTTTCAGCCATGGTAGGTGTTTCCTGTTATCCAATTTTTTTTTAGATTAAGAGGTGATTAGGAACACATGACTAAAAGAGTCTTTTAAAAATACAAAAATACCAAAAAATAAAAGTAATACAAAGGATTAACTCCCACCATCGTAGTTTTGTCCTTAGCTATATTTGATATTACTGATTATTCGGATTTCGCTTGGTTTTCATTTTTTGAAATTATGGATTTCCTTTGTTTGAGTTCTGGTGCTGCTGGTGAGGAATAGATTTCCGAAGTGGCCGTGCGGCTCGTTGAAGTTATTGTGGTTGGAGTTAACATATGTGTTATGGTCTCGTGTTCATTTACTCCATATCCTTTCGTAAAATATTGAATTACTAAAAGAGTGTATTGCAGTGTATTGTACAGAAGCACTAGATATTTGAGCAACCATACCATGTCATATTGCATGATGCAGAAGCTATAAACAGGACATGGGTGTCTTTTTAGAGGTTTTATGGTATGCTTAGAGTTGCCTCACTCGTCAAACTCCAATGAGCATTTTGAAAAGTTCGCGGGTACAAACGAGAAGGTAATCATATGTAAAAGATGGAGTAAATAAAAGTTCTGCAATTATCCCTTTTTGACAAATATATGACAATACTTTCCGGAAAGTATTAAAAGTCCTGTGTCAAATTTCTAAAAACTTTTTTTCTGATACCAATGTCTGTTGTTTTGTGACAAATATGAAAACTTTGAACTTAATTAATCACATACTCACTCTGGGTGTCTTATATCTTTCAGTGATCTATGTAAGGATATTTTATCACTTACATAAGCATTAAACCCATTTACTTTATATAAAGCACGCTTTTTCTTTTCTTCATTAGAATCTAGTATAACAGCTTGGCCTTGCTCTCCTGGACCTGTTACGACAATAAAAAAAAACACGTCCTTCTATTACAATTATCAAAAAATGCGAACGATGCATTTCAGGAAATGATTGATTTGACTTGTTTTCCTTTTTTGTAGGCTTAAGTGAAGCTTTCGTCCACTCGATTACTCCAGAATATCATTTATGGAATATTTTTGATTTTTTTTCACTTTTAAAATGATTGAAACATACCAGTTCTTTGTTTTTCCATAGCAATCTGTGAATAATTATGCCAGTCTATCTTCTCATGAAGTTCTCTTTCTTCTCTGTTCTAATAATTCACAAAGTATAAAATACAATATTTCCCACTTAAACAGTAAATCATGATATATATATTATATTTAGAAATAATTAAAAACTGTATTTGCTGTTGTTTTCGTTTAATTGTTTCTTTATGCTTTTCAGTACTTTTTTTTCAAGATATACGTGTACAGCAGCATTAAAGATGTGTTGCTACTATTATATTGTACCTGAAATGAATAAATGATTTTATTGTTAAACCAATGAAAACATACTTTAGCAAGACCAAACAATCATTATGGTGTAAGTTCCAGTAGTGAGAAATTTATACAATATATATTTATTTAAAATATTCCTTACTAGTAAAACAAAATATCACTTGTTTCAAACAATGGTATGACATCTGATATCCATTACAGTTTTCAAAGAAATGTTTTTTTTATGTTGAACGTATTTGTTTTAGGTGTCGGACAGAGATCTGTGAGTTATTAGGCTAAAAATGTACAAACTAAGTGACAACCTTGTCGTACTACGGGTGAGCCATGGGATGTTTTCGCTTTGCTATACAGTATTACAACCGGTAAAACAAGCTTGAAAAAAATCAAAATGTAGCAATTTCATCTGTTTCCACACCTATATCCTTAAACGTTTTATACTGAAGCGTCATGCACTAGTGATTTAATATGTTTGCATGGTTTTAAGTATTTATAAAATCATTCATTCATGACAGGAAAAAGATCCTAAGACATGTTTAACGCTGCTGTACACTTTTATCTTAAAACATTCTTGAAAAGAATAAAGAAACAATTAACCGGAAACAACAGCCAATACAGTTTTTAATTACTAAATATTATATACATCATCATTTACTGTTTAAGTGGGAAATATTGTAATTTATACTTTGTGAATTATAGACCAGAGAAAAAAGAAAACTTCATTAGAAAATAGACTGGCATAATTATTCACAGCATTTCTTTTTTTTTTTCAAGCATGTTTTACCAGTTGTAATACTGTATAGTTTAGCGAAAACATTCCATGGATCACCCGTAATACGACAAGGTTGTCACTTAGTTTGTACATTTCAAGCCTAATAACCCACAGATCTCGTGGACACCTAAAAAATACGTTCAACATAAAAACAGTTATAATCACATTTCTTTGAAATATGTATTGGATATTAGATGTCATATCATTATTTGAAACGAAGTGATATTTTGTTTTACTAGTAAAAATATCATAAATATATACTAGTATATATTTCTCACTACTGGTCACATTGTAATTATTGTTTGCTCTCGCTATTACAAATTTTCTGCTATGTTTCGATAACATGTAAATATCATATGAACAGAACAGAACATCAGCAATAGTCATTTGTGTAGTTAAGATATGAAAGTGCGTTTTGATAAAGTCAGTTGTAGGATCAGTTTGAACACTTATTGACTGTAAACAAGGAAATCTGGTCAGGTTTAAAAGAATAATAGATTATGTAAATTTTAGTTCCGCAGGTGGTCATTCCAACAACTTCTGTATTATCAGTACCTGTAAAATCAAAACATTTTAGAGGCCTAAAACCTAGAAGAGTACATATAACCTACATGACACCAAAATAACATCAACACTAGCTAAGGATAGAGCTTTTCAAGAAACGAAGGATGCATGTATAAACCTTAGTTTAATCAAATTATGATAATTGTTTAGAATAACTGAATGTTATGATTTGAGGAATTATCATTATTTGAATACGTTGTTTTGTTATCAACCCTATTTGGAACAATATCATGATGCATGTAATTTCTAAAACGCATAGCTTGTCGATCCATTATCAAGCTGCGCATGATATTTTTGTCTCCCAAACTTAACGAATGCCTTAGAGATTTGATTTTTTTTCATGATTGCAAGAGTAAAAGTGAAAAGGTAAAGCTTAATATGTAGTCTTAATGACATCTCATGACCGCTTACTCTTTTATTCAACCGAATTCCATCATCAACTTGCCATTCATGCTCAGTATATGGATTCCCTATTCATTGTTTCTGTTTCAAGCTGATAATTATTTGCGATGTCAGTGTTTCACAAATATTTACTCCTTATCTCTCTACTTAATTTACTTACTTTACTATAACTTTTGCATAAAATGGTCTACAGAGGTGTGAATAAAGGACATCATAAACATCCTAATTAAAACAAAATCTTACATTTAACAATAATTTGCTGGATTGCACTTTATGAATTTCCTGTGAATCCTCACCACCACCCATGCTATCCTGTGGTAGTTTGTCAATGAACAATTCCACGTTACCATTATAAGTTTTTCCTGGCAGCGACTTGGTGACCATAAAAGTAACAATCCCTATCGCAGCTATCTTAAGTAAGGCGGTGGTTTTTCTCTTCATTGTGACCAGCCCCGGTACTGAAGATCTAAAACTTCATCTGAACCTAAGAGATAAGTATAATATTTGAGTAGAATCGTTAACAATTACATAATAATAACATGCTTTGACTAAATATACGCCTAAATATACTTGATGATATCTTCTATCTTTGTGGGGTTCATACTGCTAGGTGCTTTACTTTAATGGTGTTCTTGTTCACTTTTGTTTATGCGTCTTTGTTATGTTGTCCCCTCTTGTGTTGCATGTGTGTTGCAGTGCATTTAGATTTTTAATTCTAGTATTTCAGCTTGTCTTTTTGCTTTGGCATTCGTTTGTCGATGCTCTCTAAATCTCAGAGTGTAGTTCTAAAACACATAGCGAGATCTTCAACGCCAGATTAACGGACTTAACGATTCACAATAAACATGACATGAAAATTTGCATAATGTCATCTACTTTAACCAAATAGAAAATACAAGTTCACAAAGAAAAATGACCTCTAAATTATGCTTCAGAAGAAAAACATCATTTGTTCCTTAGAAGTTCAAATATTCTACCAAGACTAACAAGAATCATACCAACTGAAATGTTATTGCCGCGTTAAAATTCTTGGGATATTTTCTTCGAATTCTTTTATATAAATTCTGACAAATGTTAAATATTCCGGTAACATTAACGAAATCAAGCTCATTTTCTTTCGAACATGGTTAGGTTCACCATAACCAAAACTAACGTGCTGTTTATATTAAGTGCTTAAGAAAATTGCTAAAGTATACCCACACAAGTATCAAGGAACACTGAAGTACATGATCAGGACGTGTACACCGTACATAGTTGGTAAAAGGAAAAACAGGCCACACATGCCTATTTTATTTATTCCCTTTTATCATTTCATTTGGTGCATATATAATATGCTTACTTCAGATGGTGTAGGCAAACCAGGTCAGTGTCTTTTTTATATATTTATTGTATATTTTTTTGGGAGTATAAATCAAATTGGTGTGAATACAATCCTGTCTCGGAGTTGCAATTTAATTTTTTTCCAGTTTACAGTGCTCTCTCTGGCAGCTTTTCCTTTAAACAGAAACGAAGAAGACCTCTGCAGCAGAGGCACTTACACATGTAGGACTGATTTGCTCTGTGTTTGTAGCGTTATATTCTGAATAAGCAAGAAAAAAACCCACTCAATTATAAAACTACATCTGACACACAAACACGATTTGCATTTCTATTGTATTACCAATGAAAAAAGTTCCAATTATAATATTTATATAGCTGATGATTTTTAACATCCAATAACTAAACAAAAGGTAAAATACATAAAAAATATGATTTAAGTTAACATACTTGATTTTGTCCTTCATTTCTTCTGTCCATTACAGGTAAAAGGACGATATTGACAACCAAGAACATCTGGTACACTGCTTGACAAACACATCTTAACGTCTACATTGATGGCGTATTGAATGATAACAAAGATGTCGCATGTTTCGATTTTCTACACGTCAAGATATTCATTTTTCATCATCATTGAATGTAGTTAGCAAATAAATGTAAGCAATTAAAATGAATCAAGGTTAAATCACTGTCAAATTAATTAAGAATAAAAATAATTAAATATTCCCTAGATTTTTTTTCTTTTTAATTGTCCAGAGGTCAGGAGGACAGCATTTACTGTATATATATATATATATATATATATACGTCTGAAAATCAGCCCAACATTGTTAGATCTGCACATTGGTAGTTCCCTCTCCGGGATTCGAACCATCACTGTTGTGACATCTATGGCAACACCGCCTGCACTACGTCCAGCGCCCTAGACCACGCGGCTACCTAGGCTATATAAAAATATAGCTTTCGGTAACCGGGTGATATCTCCTCGTAGGTTTAATCTAGGGTTGTAACGCAGTACATGATGTATAGGTGCTTGTGCAGATCAGAGGATGCAATGTCTTTCGACAAAGAATGGCGCCACACAAAGTTATAATTTTTATATAGTTGTATGAAGTATGTGACAACTCTTCATACTATACCTGTCCAATGGATAATATCGTGAGACATTATACTGGGCTTGATGAATTATTTATATATACGTCTGAAAATCAGCCCAACATTGTTAGATCTGCACATTGGTAGTTCCCTCTCCGAGATTCGAACCATCACTGTTGTGACATCTATGGCAACACCGCCTGCACTACTTCCAGTGCCCTAGACCACGCGGCTATCTAGGCTATATGAAAATATAGCTTTCGGTAACCGGGTGATATCTCCTCGTAGGTTTAATCTAGGGTTGTAACGCAGTACATGATGTATAGGTGCTCGTGCAGATCAGCTGTGTGTATAGCAGAGAGGATTCAATGTCTTTCGACAAAGAATGCCGCCACACAAAGTCATAATTTTTATATAGTTGTCTGAAGTATGTGACAACTCTTCATACTATACATATATATATAAACATTTTAAATGTGTAACAAAGACAAACGATTTTCTATTTATTTTTTCGATGTAGGAATAAATAGCGAAATACGAGAGCTCTTGTAAAAGTTTCTTCAGATGAAAACTTATGTCACTTCAGTGCAGATCAAATCAAATATTTGGAATACCAAAAGCGAGAGACGCAATTTAAACGCTGATGGAGAACAAATAACCAACATGATCTAAATGGAAAGCCAAAATCGGGCAATGACAGAGCTTTGAACGAGAGGAGTCGTGAAGATGAAGTGACAGTCATCTAACACTTGGATATTATTATCCCATGCGCATAATCATTTCTGTGGAAATCGACAACTCAAGAACACAATGTCCCGTACATTTAAGACAAAATTAATTTAATAAGCAAGGATAAAATATGGAATCAAGTTTTAATTTTCGAATCAAAATCATTCCAGATTCCCAAGTCCCTTTGTGCAGTAGATTGTTCAGAGATGTCAGAATTCTTATTTCATTGGGATTTTCCTTTTGTATTGGAATAGAACCCGCCCATGCACTTAAGGTAAGTCTATATCTAATACATTACACTTTTTATAGGAAAACAAAAATGTCATAGTCCCTTCAAAACATCATAAAACTTACTCTAATAATTTACAATAAAGGGCTACGTTGAGCGCAGCATGACACGACCGCAGCATGTCGAACACTAAAATTTGAACAAGTGTAATTCAAAGTGAATGAGGACACAGTAAAGAGCTTGATACAGTAATTTGATGGACACAATGATGAGAGACTGTTGAGCTATAAGACCTGTTTTTGAGAGCTCCTACTAATTAAGAAAAAAAGGATTACGGATTCTATTTTTCTCAATGGAATATAAAAGTTTATTGTAAAATGGATTTAACATCAACTTTCTGGAGAAATATTACATCTTTTGTTGGTGAATTTTCTGGATTTGAGGAAGAAAATTATCTAAATTCATGTGAGTTATACAATATTGATGACTGTACTGACAGAACTCTTTCCTATGTTGTAAACTTCAAGGATGATCAAATATTTGAACATTTTAAAAGAATTCTATTTCAAAACTTTGAGAAGAAATCTTTTGAGGACAGAGGTAATAATGGAAAAGTACTTTTACTTAGCTTTAACAGTGAAAAGGTTGTCCTGCATCTTTATGACTCCATATATACCTTTCATATTCAAGGCAAAGGAGCAATCTCATGGTTCAATGAAATTTTTAATATTTTTTGCAAAACAACTTCATTGTGATATTAAGAATTCTGTGCATTCATATTCATTAAATTTGGATAAAACTAGTACTAATATAAGTGTACTACAGGATAGTGATGCACATGTAACAGAACCAGACACAATCCAGATGTCAACTCCCACTGTGATTATACCTAGTGCAGACAAGTCTAACACTAATCCTTTACATCCCAATGAGATATCAGTCCCATGTTTTAATGAATCTGAGACAGACCCCAAACAATTCATCAAGGGATTATCTTCATCTGGCACAACATCTACCCCTATCAAAGAAGACAGTGACATATCCAATAGTGAACTTAGGAGTGAAGTTAATAATCTAAAATCGATGATAACATCATTGTTTGAACTATTGAATAAGAGAAGTAAAAGTGATACACAATCTACACAAACTGTTAACACCAATGCATGTTCTGCATCAACTCAAACCTAAAACTGTGAGCAGACATACAGAGATGTGTATCAAATACAAATCAAGTGCCTCCAAAACCAAAAATATCAATAAAGAGGCTGCAATGCAAACGGTAGAGTCTGTCACTCTAGTTATGAATAACAGTATGCCAACAGAAACTAGTTCACTACCAATACCTCAAAATGATAGGCAGTGTGACAGTAAAAGAAAAGTTGAGATAGGAAAACGGTCTGGGTCAAAAACTTTAATTATTCGGAGTTCCCTTTTAAAAGGAATAAAGACTAGAGGACTGATAAACACTGATGTGAGTACCAACCGAGGGGCAGACATTGACAAACTTATAAATGTTGTGCACGAAAAAGACTTGACTAAATATAAAACTATAGTGATACATATAGGTGGAAATGGCTACAGTCGTGGAGATAGTTTACATAAAATCAGGGAAAATTATGAAAGTCTGCTGTATCTAGTACAGTATAAAACAAAGTCTAACATAGATACAAAAATCATTATATCAGGTATTCCACCACGAGAAGGAGTTGATACACGCCCATTAAACTCTCTATTACAAAATATTTGTGAAGACTTCAATCTTACACTCATTGACCATTTTCCAAAGTTTATTGACTTCAGAGGAAATACAAAATATAATTTATTCCACAGGGATGGCATTCATCTTTCCAACAAAGGGACCTCAACGTTTCTACAAAATATAAACATGTATGTGACAGTCACGGGTCAAATAAGGGACTCTAGTGGATATTGTTATTACTGTGGTGAATCTGGCCACGACAAACAAACCTGTAGACATGGTAATTCTATTTTGTGCTATGGCTGTGGTAACTATGGACATAAAATGAAACTTTGTGAACTTTATTACCACTAGGTAAAAGGCAAAGAAGAAATAGCCTTAAAAAATTCCCCCAATACTAAAAATATCAATTTTAAAAGATCTGAAATCTGCACATTAAATTCTTTCGAAATATTAAATCTCCTTTGCTCCCAATGTGATAAATATAAATGCATATGTAATGATTTTACAAATTGTTCTAATCACACATTAAATAATAAGTCAGATATAGGATGTAATTCAGCTACAATCAATACTGTCTCAACAAGGAACTATGATAATACCTTTGTAAACAGTATAAACCATAATTCTTGTGCTTATAAAGATGCTACCTTTATAGAACAAACAAACTCTGTTTTGATCAAAGAAGATTCTCTCTCTGATTTATGTATTACTGATAATTCATGAATAACCCTGAGGTTAAATTGTAATATCTTAAATAATGATATGAATGTTTATTTCTATCTATGTATATTTTTCACTTTTTATATTGCTTCTGTCTCATGTCTGTATGTAATTTTTAATGAGAAGGCCAATAGCAAAAAGATAAATGTTTATGGCTTTCCAAAAAGTAAGGGTTTAAAGATATGTTCTCATAATGTAAACAGAATGGAAAACAAATTAGAAGAGATTGAATATAATCTTCTTTTTTCTCAAAATCCACCTGATATTATTGGTTTCTGTGAAACTTTTTTTCATGAAAACATTTCTGACAAGCAAATTCATATCCCTGGATATGTTACAGTAAGAAAAGATCGCACTGAAAATGCAGGTGGTGGCTGGGTTATATATGTATCTGAAAACATTCCTTTTATAAGGAAAGCAGAAATCGAAATTAATGATGTAGAAACGGTTTGGTTAGAAATCAAACCACAACACAAAAAATCCTTTTTATTATGTTTTGTGTACAGAAATCCAAAATCTCAGATTGACTGAATTGATAGATTTGAAACTCAGTTGAGTAAGGCATTTTCAATCAATAAAGATGCTACATTGTTAGGAGACTTCAATATGAATTTTATATCCCAAAATAAACCCCCTTCTAAGTGGCTATCCCTTTTGGAAACATATAGCCTTAATCAAGTTATAGACAAACCTACAAGAGTTACAAGAGATACTCAGACATTAATTGATCATATTTACATAACTAATTTAGATAAATATTCAAGGGCTCTTGTACCTGATTACTCTCTAAGTGACCACTCCCCAGTTTGTATAATTAGACAAGATAATCGTTTACCAAAAAAGACACCCATATCACCATAATTTACAGAAATTTAAAAAAATTTGATGAAAGTAATTTTCTGAAAGATCTTACTGAAAGATCTTAAAAAATGACCCAGATCTATCTTTGAAAGCATGGTACCAGATTTTTAACAATGTATTGGACAAGCATGCACCTATGATAACTAAAAGAGTCAAGAAAGATAAACAACCTGCATGGTACAATAATGAAATTATTCATGCAAGGCTTATGCGAGACAAGTATAGAAAATTAGGTCTATGGGATGAATATAAATATTGGAGAAACAGAGTTACATTTATAACAGAAAATATTATAGTGATATTGTAAAAGATTCCAAAGATCCAAAACTTCTCTGAAAATGTATTCACAGTCTAAATCCCTCAAAACAAGTAAAACCTTATGAACTTCACAATGAAAGCAATGACAAAATTTCTGATCCAAAGCAAATAGCAAATTGTTTCAATGATTTTTTTACATCTTGCATTCAAAATTTGAGAAAAGACAAACAATTAAGTTCTAACCTCGAATCTGACTCATTGTCAAATTTTGTTCAGAAAAGATTACCTGCTAGTAATACATTTACAATTCCAACAGTAAAAATGAATGAACTTTATCAAGATATTTTAAAACTTGACACTAGTAAATCTACTGGTACTGATAATATAAGCCCCAAAATTTTAAAAATCAGTGCCCCTTTTATTGTATCATCATTAACATACATTTTTAATCGCATTGTTGATAGTGGAATCTTTCCATTTGATCTAAAAAATGCAAAGGGTTTACCAGCATTTAAAGCTGGAGATAAGTTCCTTCCTACCAATTATAGACCCATCTCTGTCCTACCAACCATATCTAAGTTAATTGAAAAGCATGTTGCCAAATACATATATGAATATTTATCAAAGTTAAACTTACTACATCCAGCTCAATCTGGTTTCAGACCCATGCATTCATGTCAAACGGCTCTTATTAATTTAACTGATAAATGGTTTCAGGAAATGAATGATGGAAATATTAATGTTGCTATTCTGCTTGATCTTAGGAAAGCTTTTGATGTAGTGGACCATAATATTCTATGCAAAAAACTCAAAATCTATGGTTTTCATGAAACGGCAGTTTCATTTTTCACTTCTTATTTGAATGAAAGGACCCAACAGGTACAGATTGGAAATGTTAAATCTGATCAATCTTTTATCAAATATGGTGTTCCTCAAGGGTCAATACTAGGTCCACTATTGTTCATTCTGTATATAAATGATTTACCATTATATATCAAAGATTGTTATACAGATATGTATGCAGATGACTCGACAAAACATATTTCGGGTAAAACACTAAACCAGATTTTGAATAAAGCACATTTTGACTTACTTCAAGTTGAGAAATGGTGTTCTGATAATGGTATGTTTATAAATTGTGAAAAAACAAAATGTATGATAATTGGTACAACACAAAAGATATCTTCATTTGATAGTAAAATCTCCCTGAAGGTTAATGATGGAGCTATACATTGTTCAATGAATGAAAAAATACTTGGGGTCAAGGTTGATCCAAATTTGTGCTGGACGGGTCATGTAGATCAAATTTGCTCTAAAATTTCATCTCGAGTGTACCTAGCTCCTTTCCAAAATTAAAAAATTCTTATATCTTGAATCTAGAAAGCTTTTTTATAATGGTTATATTTTGCCACTTATTGATTTTTGTTGTGTTTCTTGGGGAAACTGCAGTAATGCAGATTTAAACCGAATTCTTAAATTACAAGAAAGGGCAGCAAAATTGATATTGGATGCAGATCCATTATCACCTTCTGAGCCCTTATTCAAAACACTTGGATGGATGAAAGTTCAAGACAGAATTAAATATCATAAGTACCTATTAGTATATAAAAGCCTAAAAACAGCCTTCAGAAAAGGGAAGAGTTTAAAATAGCACCTTGTTACTAGTTCTTTCAAGAGTGCTACTCCTCAAACTCCCTGTAAANATAAGGGCACTAGACAATGTAAGCGATCTCGCTGTTCGACTTGTCCTTTTACTTGGGAAACCGATGAAGTAGTAGGGCCGGCTAACGTTTTCAAACTCAAAAATGGTTTCACGTGTACTACTGAAAATGTAGTGTATGCTGATCTATGTGGGTGAGACTTGTCGGAGATTGGGTGATCGCTTTGTCGAACATAAACAGAGCGTCACCAATGGTAAGGATTGCCCAGTAGGTGAACATTTTCGGCGAGCTAACCACAGCATACTGGACATGCATGTTACTGTCCTTATACAAACTAGTGCAGGTGAAAAACAACGACAAAATCATCCATTTTCTTGGAACTGCTCGACCCTTTGGCATGAATGTTAAGAAGCAGTATATTTTATAAAATTCTTTATGTATTGAAGTTTAATATTTGCATAGTACAGATAACTAATGTTTTATCTCTCGTTTTTGATTAAGTTCAAGATTTGGCACGATTTTTACAGGTAATTTCTGTGACACGCCATCAGGTCTGCCTTCTCTCGTCATATCCATCTTTAGCTCCGTAGTCCCCTAGTCGAAGGCCATATAGGCCGAAACGTTGGGCAGTCTTCCCTCCCTCTCTTTCCATTTTTGTCATTTTTATGTGTTTTTTAATTTGTACATTTTGTGTTTTTTATCTTTTAATTGTGGCAAACTATACCATTTTATTTTGTTTCTAAAAAATGAAGCACCTTCATATTTAGTCCATAAATTCCAATTAATTGCTGATGAGAACCCTTATTCTCTCAGGAATGTTGTTAATGGAAATTTAAAAGTTCCAAAACCCAAGTCTGAGCTTTTCAAAAAGTCCTTTACTTATTCAGGATCAGTGTTATGGAATGAGTTACCAAAATCCACTAGAAACTCTCCATCGATAAACTCTTTTAAGGAAAATGTTAAGAAATATATTTTACAAAAGACTTTTGATCATGATGATATATCACAAATAGATGTTTGTTAAAATTGTGTTTTAATTATGTTAATGTTTTGTATGTTTTTTCTATGTTTACATTTATTTATAAAATGTATCTATAATGTATTGATATTGAGGGCCTCAGGGAAGATTAGTTTTGTAACTTACTGTGTTACCCTCTTGAAATAAAGCCTTTATCATTATTATTATTATTATTATTATTACAATAAAGAGCTCGACCCAGTAATTAGCTGCACACAAACTAAGGCAAATAAAAATTAGCCCTTATAATTCCTTATGTATATCGGAAATTGCAAGAGGTATGTCAAATTGGTCAACATACTACTTTAACTATACCATAAGAGGAAATGAAGAAAGGAACCCCATTAAAATTCAATAAAAAAAAATAAAAGATTTTACATATTTTGAAAATTACAATTCCCGCCACTTTGACCCCTTATAGCAAAGAAACGTTAAGACCTATCTTTTGGCATACTACCAAAAGCTTACAACAATGACGACGACGACGACGACGACAGCGCCATACCATTATACGACCTCAAATTTTTTGCGGTCGCATAAAAACCAAAGCCCCTGATAGATGAAACCAAGTAATAAACTTTTCAATGTCAGTCGCAAACTGCATAAGATTTCTGTATGCATTTTTGAAAGAAGACAACGAAATGAGATATCTAAAAATGTGCAGATCGATATGGGAGTGTTTATCAGTGTGAAGCAGGTAAACCATATAAAAAAAAATAACAAATTGCAAATCTGAAAGTTAAGTACAAGGAAGTAAGGCATGTTAACGGTATTCATCAGTTGTCCTTACACCACCAAGAAATATTCTAGACATGCTTGCATGAATTGTGGGCAAGTATCTTTTTCTATATATGCATGCATTAACCCAGTGAGAAATGATTTGTCACTAGTAAAGATCGTAGCAAGAAAGTCAAGCCCCACATTTAAGATGAACGGTTTCATGCGAGATAAATGTAAATAAGTTAGAAGCAAGTTGCAATAGCAATACAATGAATCAGTTAATGAATGTCCAAATGAGTGTCTAATAATTATTACCAAAACTAAATCGTGAGCACTGTTTTGCAGTACCGGTATAGAAAAAAGATCATAACAAAAACATACCTGCAAACTCTTCGAAATGCTCATGGGGTTCTGACGCGTGAGAAAACTCTAAGCAAACTATAAACCTATGAAGGGGGCTTCTAATACACTTTCCTGCTGTTTTTTGCATTTATTTGACATTACCAACAAATTGAATGTTTTTTAAGCAAGGAAGAAGTAATTCCCCGTAAAAAGTAATATTTGGCAGGTACGCAAAAGGCGCATGATTTTTTATGGTTACAAGACAGACTTCGGAGTTTTTCCATCAAATATAATCTGATGCAAAGGTTTTGTTATCATTTCCTTGAAAACATGTTTTGCGGAACGTTGACATTTACATTGGAGATGGGGACCCACGATAAAAAAATATCTGCTTCTTGTCACAACTAGAGGTACTGCTGAATGCAGGAGGGCCCCGCAATAGGCAGTCACTTCCTTTGTACCATATTATCAACATTTGTTTGTGAAAATATTTCAAAATTAACATTCTGTTTGGGATTTTTGGGGGAAATACTCCTTTTTATTTATTTCAATTCTGCAATTGTATTGTGGGCGAGATATTATAACCACAGTGAAATGAATTGATTGCTTCATAATCATATATACATGTACAATTAAAATATAATACCTGCAAATAAGTTTCTCTTTTCTAGCAAACGAAGTTTAAGTGTGGTTGATATATCAAGAGACGAATTTTATCCTGCTTCTGTACATATTTAACTGAATTATCTTTAGCTTACTACATAAATCTTTGAATTCTGAAATTGTTGATTACTGTACAGAAAAGTTCACTTCCTAACCTGAAAATAGCTTTCACGATACAACTCATCATCATGAAGCTTTACACCAATTATCAAATCATTCCCACTTGTAGAGGCCAAGAAAACTTTGACGAAAATTTTCATCCATAGAGTGGTATAATAAAAAGTTAAAGAATCGGCAAACAGGAAGAAGTAGCACGGCAAACCTGAAAATAGCTTACACGATACAACTCATCATCATGAAGCTTTAGACCAAAGCTTTAGACCAAATATCAAATTATTCCCAGTTGTAGAAGCAAAGAAAACTTTGACGAAAATTTTTTATCCATCCCGTGGTATAATAAAAAGTTAAAGTATCGGCAAACAGGAAGTAGTGGCACGACAAACCTGAAAATTGCTTACACGGTACAACTCATCATCATAAAGCTTCAGACCAAATATGAAATTATTCCCACCTGTAAAAGCCCAGAAAACTTTGACCAAAATAAATTGTTGACGGACAGACGGACGGACGGACAAAGTGAAAACTATAGGGCACCCGCATCTCAATGCGGGGCCCTAATAAAATGTGTATGACAAGGAGTAAAAATATGATGCAGGCTCTTTTAAAGTTATCTCGAGTATTTTCTTGAAAATTTGCCCTACTTTTTGACACTACTACATTGACAACAAAGATAAAAGATCCAAAATTGGAATGTTCTGTCACCAGGATCACAAAGAAACAAAAATTTCATGTCTTTATTCTCAGAAACTGTTACGTTGACTTTTTAAGGGTAGAGACCTTATTATTAAAAGGTACCTCTTTCTCGTGAAAAATCAGCATCATTCAGCTTTTTACAGCATACTTCAGTAGCAATCAATTGAAGTTATTTTTTATATTATTTGAGAACCATGGCCTTGAGACAAGAGCTTAGACTTCCAGAGCAATATGCTTCTGTTCCTGTGGATAAATAAGGTGCTATCAGCATCCACCTTATGCTATCTAGAAACAGGAAAAATAATGATTTTTGTCATATGTGATAGACTGATAGTAAGTATGTTTATAGAAGTATGGAGTGTTGAAGTTATCATCTGGAAGCTATACTTCGGCCATTGTGACTTAGACCAAGGACGTATATTTAGAAATATAAATATAAGTCCTTGCTTAGACTTCAGATACAGGTCCTGAAATAAATAGGATTCTCTCTCTTCCTTGATATATAAGAATGTGAGAAAATTTGGTTGTGATCTGATTAAAGATTTTCAAATTATCATCCGAATATCAAAACTTCCTTGAAATGTCAATCTTTTTTTACCGCAATCAAGTGGTTTATTTGATCTGCTGCAAGATTCACTTTTCAAATAGATTCAAATAAGCATTTTACCAAGTTTATTGTTGATCTGACACGGAATAAACATGCTATAATTGTTACGGTTAACACACTGCAGAGATAAATACCCTCCCATACAAGTGAATAAACATAGTAAAGGTACCCATTACGTGATACCCCGCCACTTTCACAAAATTTCAAAGTTTCAAGGTGCATAACTCCAAAAGCCATAGGATCTCCGAGTCCAAAAATGAAAACTGGTTTTAAGGTAAACAACTTACATACCAAGTTTGAAGACCACATGATATTCCGTGCTCAAGTTATCAGTCGGAATCCTTTGGACAGACATACTGAGGGTATCACATAATACCTCCCCACTAAATGTGGTAGGATAGTTACTGTTAATTTGTTTTTTGCATATTGCCATTTCAACAACGTATGTGTCATCAGTGCATATAAAATCAAAACATCCTTAATCCAGAAATTGAAAGATGTATTAAAGCTGATGGAGGACAAATAATCAAAAGGATCAAAATTGAAAACCAAAAATTTGTCTTATTAGATATTGTAAGTTTCCAAATAAAATTGGTTTGGACCAGCACAGAAGTACTGGCTACTTGAAATACCCCCCTGGACTAACAATCCTGTAGCAGTGGCATCGACCCTGAAATGACTGATCTCACAATTTCACTGGATAAACTTAACTCCAAACCATTTCAACTTAATTAAATTAATCAATATTATAAATGCATTGCTTACTGTCCTTGATTCATCTGTAAAAGCTTGGTTTTATGAAATTTATAGGAATATCAATCTCTGATTCTCAAACACCAAAGACGTTGAAAAAAACAAAAACTATGGTTTTGGGGTAAAACCTAATTGCACAGGCTGGTTTGCAAGGAAGGCATAGAATAAGTAGAGAATAAGGGCATAAGTTACGGTAGTAACCTCTACCACATCATCAGATGAGAGAGCCAAAGTGAAACGTAATGACATCAGTTATGATGTATTCTCTATGGGACTGGTTCTAGAAAAAGAACATGTAAGTTAAAGAAAAATTTTGTTCCAAACATTTGTAAAGCACATTAAGTTATTGCATAAAAAGATACAGAAATTTTAACCAGTTTCTCTTTCAACAATTTGTATCATTCTGTATCAACATTTTAATGTGCTTGCGGATAATATATCCGCAAGCACATTAAAATGTTGATACACCCAACACAGGACAGACAGAAACAGTAAGAACTTTTTTCATTTACGAGATCTCTGAATGTAAGATCTTGTGACATTTGTTTTCAAGCCAAGAAAAAATGGTTGATGACTTGGCAGATGGTCCCCAGTGGAAACCTAATATTTTCATCAAACTAAAGTTTATTTTCAGTTCAAATGACCTTGACTTAATGTCAATAATGATATGATTTTATGTCAAATTAATCAAATGACCTTGACCTTTTAGGTAAATAATGGCATGTTTAAACCAAGTATGATTCAAAAGAAAATAAAGTAGTAACCATCTTGACACAAATATTTTCCTTCAATTTCAGTCATCAATGCCAATGATCTTTGAAGAAGGGAACTCAATAATGATAAACATTATATCTAAGTATGATGTCAATTAAAAGTAATGCACCTCAGTAAGCATAATGAAAACCCATAATTAATATCAACTTTAGTAAATTTTCATTCATTCTGACCTTGACCTTTTAAGTAGCGACTTCATAAAAAGTTATATCCTGAAGTTCTCATCCAAAAACCATTTGTCTAGCATTCTAACAGAAGAATGGTAAGTTGATACCAATTCTCCATAGCATAATTTTGTTTCAACAGGAGGTAGGTTCTATGTGAAAATCTTGGCAATCGATGCCCTCCACGGAATGCACGGTTTCATACAATCTGCACTCGTATCTTGCATTTTTTGTAGTATGCGCCTGGACACAAATTGCATGTACTAATTGCAAGTTATTGGGTGCAGATTACAAGTATTTAGGTGCAGATAACATCTTTAATTGTCACTCATGAATACCTATGTTTATGTATATGTGTATTATGAATAACATACTAGAGAGGATTAACTTTAGATAGTACACAATAAATTTACACATGCTTTTATCACTTGTCTTCTGATAATATAAAATAAACAAGAGTGGACCCTAATAGATGTCTCGCCTGTCCCTGCTTGTCCCTAAAACAGTTATGTACTACTCAAGAGCAACCTACAAGCCGAATATTATTACTGTACCACTTACAGTAATTGAGAAACTATTCTAATCAGAAACATTTAACTTTGTTCACTAGACCATGAAATTGACGTCAAGGACAAAATGCATATGCCAAACTGCAATCGGGGCCTCCGAACGTGCAATCCATTGTATTTCTTGCACTTTGCACTCTTTGGGCACAGAATAATCTGCAGAGGGCACAGATTGACAAATTTATACGTTAGACCTATATGTCAAAAGAGGGGATTGGTCAGGGTAAGGCAACAAATACCGACAGATCAATCAAGGTAGGCCTCCAAAATGTGTATATTATCAGCAAAATAATGCCACATAACAAAACTAATAACAAACGAATTTTCTGACTTTTTCTGTTGAGGATAATTACTGCAAATGTAAACACAAGATATTAATTATGGAATTCTCAACATATTGAAAACCAAAACATTTAATTTTTACTGTAGTTTATTGCCCTCATAATTTCACCCCAAAACATACAAATAAACAAATATATACTTAAGTATACACATACATTCCTATTTCCTCATCACTTCTCATGTGAAATGATGTAAAGTTATCTTGATGTTTCTACTAAAGATTTGTGAAATTTATTTGCAATGGTTGAAAAACTCTGTATCAGAATATTACATATGAAATGAAATGTTCTTTGTATGAGTAAAAATGAATTTTATGATATCAGATGTTCATGTAACTTTAATATGGCACATATTTATTTGACAAAGAAGCCTAGTATAGGTGTTGCCTATAAGGCATGGTTTACTATAAATGTAAAATTCAGCTTTTACCCAAAAATGTCTGTGAGGGTAAACAATGTAAACAAATTTTGAGTATCAAACTCTTATCTATATGTGGCTGGATCAGTCATGGTTTTGTCATTATTAGTATTTCTACAGAAATTATCATGAGAACCCAGCTTTTTTCTGAAATATTGAATGTTATACTCGTATACAAATACAAAAGTCAACTAATCATGAGCCTAAGGTTTACAAACATCTTTTCAAATGAGTACATAAAGAAATATACTTACTATAGAGGGGTTGCAAATTTTTGATATATCAATGAGGGAGAGCCGGTCCTATTTTGGGATGTTGGGATTACATGTTTTTAAGCTTGGAATTTCAGGATTTTTATGATTTAAGTCCGAGATTTCAGGAAATTACTTAACCAGGATATCACCAGTCTTTAAGTTTCTTTGTGGTTTGGGCTTTAGAAAAAATAAAGTCGGGATTCTGGGACGAGACCCCCTGCGGCTCCCCCTCATCATTTACTAATTTGAAAATGTTTTGAGAATCTATCATCTTTTCTAGATGAAGAAGTTCAAAACTGTGATAGTAGAAGTAACTAATATCACTTAATTTAGAGTATAAAGAGTAATGGTTCAATTATTTGTGCATTAATTTATGATTTCAAAAAAAAACTTATGGCAGAAGAAATAAAGCATTACAAATACAGCTGGAAAAAAACAAAATTAATATGCAATACAGTATTCTATCTATTTCATATCTTACCTTAGATATGCTTTCTTTGGCAGTGCTCAATCCTCAAAATATCTCATAACAAAAATATCAAATAAGGAGAAATGAGCTTCTCATAAAATATGAATTCATAAAAGGTGATAAGAAATTAGGAATGTATCAATAACATTGTGTAGTAGGACTTTTTTGTCGATTTTTAAGTATTATTACCGTAATTGCAAAAATTGTAAAAAATTATGATAAATCATTGCATAAATTATTCTATATAAAATTATGGATAACAATCACATTATATAAAATATAAATATCAATAACACAGACAATTCTCTATATGTATCATATACTTGAACAAAAGTTTGTAGGCGACATGATTTTGGTTCAAAATACATATACATGTATACACACACTCACCAAAATAATAACTCTAAGAATTTTTCTTCATTATCTATTTCTCACACTATGATTTCAGTGTTATTTATAACCACAGAGCAAAAAACATTCACACTTTTGTGTTTATAAATAATGAACAGGCATCTGATTTTAATTATAGTTACATATGAGTTTTGAAATTTGAGAATACAAATAGTAAATAGTATTTGTTGAAATGGCAACACTTTGTATTGGAGATTTTGTTCAGTTTCAACAAAAGTTTGGATAACAAAGGTTCAGAATATAATCATATTGAAATACATACCTGCTAACTTTTGAAACTGCTCATGGTGGTTTTACGAGTGAAGCAACTCAAGGCATACAATAAAACATATAAAGGGGGCTTCAAATGCACTTCTTTGTTGTTTCTGGCATCTTTATGACATTACAATCCTCATGCAATAATCAAATGAATGTGTTGTTATGCAAGAAAGAAGTAATTGTTCTCTCAAACTGAAAAATTCAAATCTGATGCTCTCATGGGGAAAATGCCCCATAAATAGGGATACTTGGCAGGTATGTTGAAAGATAAGGACTCTATGTCATGTTGGTTAACACAGATTCCACAGTACATTTGAATTTTTGATAAATAATGAATACTGGTACATGTATTTTTGGTTATACATTCATTTTATGGTAATAAATTGTAATCAATTACAATTGCAAATGCAAATTGTTGATTATGACACAAAAATTGAGATGTATCATGAAATCTGACAGTACGAGAATGAGTTGTTACTGTTAATTATTCCAGCCTTGTAAGCAGATATTAATCTACTTTTATCTTGGTTAAACTTTATTTGTATCTTTTTTTGTAACTAAAGCTGCACTACAAAAGACCTACAAATTGTTCAGATAGTCTATAATTGAAATATATATAACTACTGGCAAATTTAACTGGCAGAATTTAACTAATAGGTTATAATAAGGGCATAAAATTGTCTATTGTTGTAAAAAATAATTATAACTGGACATTTTTTTTTTACTTTTAACCTGAAATGTTTGACATCCCTAGCATAATGAACCACAAACACTACAGTTATGACTGGTATAGAAAGGTCATGTTATTTAAAATAATTTGTCAATTACACATATATTGTCAAGTGAAACACATTTGTTAAGTACATGTCGAAGCTCTAAACATCTTAATTTTATTTTTTTGTCCTTAATCAAAGGAAAATTTTATAATATTTATAGTTTAATGTGTTATGGGAGAACTCTTCAATTTTTTGAATTTTCATGTTTTAAGCTTGATTCAGTATTTTTCATTATGAGAAAGTACAAACATGATAAGTCTTATAATTTACAAAAGACACAAGTAAATAAATGTTTGTAGAATTCTTGATTAAGAATGCATTTTATATGTAGAAGTCAAAACTGTATTTATAAAAAAAAATATTCTAAGGCAAATATGTAAACAAGAAAGATAATTTAAAAAAAATATTTTGCAAAGATATCACAGATTTTGAAATAATTTGAACAAGTGTACAATAAGCCCCAATTTTCTTTTCATTTTTAGAAAAGGCCTATACAGGGTTTACCAAAATATACAAAATTAGTTAGAATTCTATCAGACGTATCATAAATCATTTGAATTGCTGGTACCTCAAATTTTGAATTCTCTTGTAGTATGGATTGATCCTTGCTAGTATCTTGGAATTCTATAAGAAAACATTTCCACTCAAATAACTTAAATTATTAAAGAAATCAACTTCATTTGTGAGATAAAGAAATGAGAAATACTTGCCAGTATGCTCACATTTAAAACTTTAAAGTAAAGCCTTATAAAATTACCACGCTCTCCAGCAGACTCTGGCATTAAATATGGAAGCTTGGTGATATGCAAGCTAAAATGTAATTTCAAATCTAAATGAAAATTTGAAAAAGGGATTTATATTCTATCCAAATGGTAGAATATATTAGGGGAATTTAAATGAGATTTTAGTCTACTTAGAATTTATTGCCATATTCAGATTTTTTACTATATATTTCATATAAATTCACATTTTTTGAAAAAATTATTACTAAACAATGAATGAACCAATTCTCTTGAAATAAAGACCAAAAGACTCAAATTTACCTCACTTTATTTGGGTGTTTGAATTCATTGGTTATCCTCTGAGTATTTATGGGTAGAATACAAAAGAAATTTTTGGTGAGTCCTTTTGCTATATATTTCAACTACATATTTGACATCAAAATCTACTCTTAATTAAAAATATATGAAAATGTATATTTAAATTCCCAAATAAACTTGAAGTATTTCAGCATCTAGGGTTTTTTATTCCATGAAAATTGGTAAGGAAATGGCTTAAAAATAATTTTTTGAAAAAATGTTAATTTATATGAAATATATAGAAGATTATAGAAAGTGGAGAACAGTTATGTCCACTGACTGTTGTACCTCCAAGGAATGTTTATTCTTAAAAATTATATGTAACAAAAAGAAGATATTAATAACGATAATGGAGACAAAACAAGAGATGAAATAAAACAACACATAGATTGTCAATTATAATATAAAAGGCATGCATATATGTAAATATCAACAATGCATATAGGGGCTTGTATATCCTATAAAACATATGTCATAAACCCATATACAGTTCCACTTCTCTAGGGATGTGTGTAAATTAGTTTGTACAATAATGTATGTCATAGTTTAAACAAATGAAAAAAGCATGGTGTCGCAACAAAATCATACAAACATTTTTTTTTTACAAATATCAATTTTTCCAGTATATCTGAGACAAATGAATTTCTGTGAATTAAAATACCCTAATATAATGGTTTTTATAGATACCAATAGTTTTTAGATAATAGTTATGACCTGATGGTTGAAAGGAATATCACGTACACACTGCAAAACTAAAGGAAAACAATTTTCGTATTCTAATGCACTTATGTTTGTAACGCTTATTTTGATTGGATTGCTTCAAAATTTTCAGAGGGTAAAATCCACAATTTACTAGCAGAACCAATAGTACCTGTTGCCAGAAAACTCTTTTTTGTGACAGTAAAATCTACAATTTACCCCACTGAGATCTCAAAATACAGTATGGTTATCTCTTACTTTGCAGGTCAAATATGTATTTTTCTTCATGTTTAAGACTATAATAATTTGTACAATATAAAACCTCAAACATTTCAATCCCTGCTCTCCAGCTAACCCCCATATTAAATGGCATGCTCAATATATATCAGATTTCAGTGTTTGGGGTCATTATAACTAAGAATTTTAAAACATGGCCTGAATTTTGATATTGGAGATGGTCCAAATACAAACTTAAGCAACATTCAGCTGTAGAATGGTGAGATAGTTTTCTACTTTCTTAGCCTGACAATTAAAACAAATAATCAATATGAAAATAATATATATATATATATATATATATATACTGAACAATATCATAATGAAAATACAAATAACATGAATCTCTATACTTGTATACCACGAGGAGCACCTGACCACAGTAAAACCTTATCAACAGTTTTATCAATGTGTTACCATGATAATGTTTGCTACATCTATATTTTTATGCATATAATGTTATTTCAGATAAAATGTGAGTTGGTCATTATTTATGTACCCTTCTATATTACTCTGGGATATAACCATGAACAAACAACAAAAACAAGATAGTTTAAGCACCAAAAATGATAAATGAAATAATCCATGGGCTGGAATAACCCCCCGTGCACACCCCCCCCCACTTCCGAACCCCACCCATTTTTTTAAGTCCGTATACATCCCCTCTTCAAAATAAAACATGTTAACACGAGATAACCTGCACGCACTTGTGGAATTCGGCCAATTTTAGACCCACCTACCAAAATTTTGAAAAATTTCATTTTTCATTAAAGTTTTTCTTTCAGTTGCTTCAAAATGTTAACCAAATGCTTTCCAGTTATAAAAACGGGGTATCAAATGATTGCGTATTGTATGAGCTTTACAAAGAACCCAAGTTTTAACAATTTCTTTGCCTATAACGTTCCATAGTGCAATTAAACGTACCCCTACCCCAATGAAATATTGACGAAAAAACTGATATTTTCATTGAAATTGCGTAAGTTTGATGGTCTAGAGAACCCGAAGTGCATCTCAATTCCCGATTCTGAAAATTGTTTTTAGCTTTTCAATCTATTTTCTTCAATATAAAACATGTAAAGACGATGTTAACATATTTTAAATGACCAAAACTTTATTTTCAAATAGACCAAATACATGGACCTTTGTATAATTTCGTTTTTGAATAAGTTTTGTCTTTCATTTGCCTAATATTATTTTTTAGTGAACAAATATCATTTAAAATAGGTATCAAATGAAAGCTTATTATATTTGCTTTACAACCATTACAAATAATGGCTACTTTTATGTAATATAAACATCATACATCAATAAAACTTACCCCTACCCCAACAAATTTACTCTAAAATATTCATTTTTTTGTCAATTTTTGCATAAAAATAATCAGAACACGCAAAATGTGTGTTGTATATGACATTGTTACATGAATAACATTATGATTTGGTATTATAACAGCCATTTGTCGACTTAAACTCAATATTT
>MJUU01056089.1:126435-157853 GCA_002080025.1 Modiolus philippinarum
TAAATACCAAAAATCTTACCCCTACCCCAACAAATTCTCCTCAAAATTATCGATTTTTTGTCTATGTAGGGATAAAAATAACTACCACACGCAAAATCTGCTACACATATAGCAGGGTTGCATGAATCTATCATGATTTGGTATTTTAAATCCCACTTTTCGGCTTAAACTCAATATTTTGTCGAAAATTGATCAAAAATGGGGATTTTTAGCATTTCAGATTTGTCCAAAATTCACTTTTAAATCGTTATATGTGGCAAATCTGGAGGATTTATCTGAAGATATGCCAATTTATTGTTTTAACCGGTATATAAGTTGTCTTAAAACACTGATTAGAATAACAAGGAGTGTTCCCTGTCACTCTAAATACCAAAAATCTTACCCTACCCCAACAAAATTAAACTTAAAAGTCCCCAAAATATGTCTTTCTTTACATATATATGAACATAGCATGCTAATGTTTTACTTTCTTTGCAAAAGATGCATTTTATATATCGTTATATGTAATTTTAACACCAAATATGGGTAAGGGCTGTTCCAGAAAAATTGACATGGGGGTTTGAAGGCACTTTTTATTGACCCCCACCACCCATAGAATTCTTCCCCATATGTACAATAGAAAAGGATGAAGAAAACACAACCACCCAAAGCAATTTATATGAAGTGCCTTCAAAGGGTTCCAGACCAACTTTTCTGGAACAGCCCTAAACTTGAATATTTTGGGCGATTTTCGTGAAAAATGGGGATTTCCAGCATTTCAGAATTTTATGAAATCCAATTTTAATGGTTGATTAACTGCCCATTAACCACTAGCATGATTTTATTTGTGATATAAGTCAGTCTTTGTGTCTTTTGGTGTTTGAAAATGATATGTCATTGGACCTTTATACAATGCTTAAGCTTTTCAAGCTGAATAAAATGGAATAAATTGTGTTGAATATGTGTGGTAAGGGGTAATATGTTTGTAATTTATGAGACTGTAGTTAGTCTAAAATATTTAAAAGCATACTTTGTAATTGCTAACATATAATGAAACGATATTAAATCAACATTTTCAAGTTACATATCAATTTCATGAAGTATTTGCATCTCAAAGTCAAAACAGCAGAAATTCTGAAAAATGGAAAATTCCCATTTTGCATTGAATTTCAGGCAGGACCTCTTAAAAAAGTTAAATCTACTTGAATGATCTTCTGAATGTCAGCTTTAGTGAAATAAAGACTAGAAATCCCTTTAAACATTATCTTTTTATCATTTAGAGCCAAAATATTTCAAATTTTCCCCTAATTTTGAGGGGGAGGGGTGCTAATTTTGACATTTCTGAACCTATATTATGTGTGAAACTAAAATTTGTGCACACAATTTCTTGCTAATATATCATAATTCATTATTAAATCGGCCATTATTAAATATATATTCAGATTTTACGATCCTAAAGTCAGAAAGTGGAAATTGTGAAAAAATCTAAAATTCCGAAAATTTCCATTTTTCTAAAATTTTATACCAAAAATCAAAATTTTATGGACTTTAATGGTTTTATTTGCCAACATTGTATCACACCTGATAAGTTAGGCATAAAAACTAGATCAAATGATGAGGGTTGTTTATCTGAAAGGAAATGACAGCCTAAAATTCGTATTTTCGCAATTTTTTGCAGGGGGAGGGGTACATTTTTTGCATCCCCAGATCATAAAAATGGCGTAAAGTGCCCAAACTTGTGTTCATTATAAAGAATATTAATTTAGCTTTAATTTGGTACCATATTACCTATCGTTACAAATTTTTGGAGCTTTAAAGATAAACTTAGGTTAAAACGAAAATACAAGAATTTCTGGTGGTGTACTATAAAAGTGGCCCTATTCTTTCTATGCATGCAGGTTATGTTCGTGTTAACATGTTTTATTTTGAAGAGGGGACATAGAAGGACTGAAAAAAATCGGTCTGGTTCGGAAGTGGGGGGTGCACGGAAAGTGTTTCCAGCCCACGGACTAAAACAATGTATGGTTGAACTGGAAGATTGACATATTTCACTTATGAAAAAAGGTGCAAGTAAATATCATTGTTTTTTATTTTGCATGAAACTTCAAAAATTTATAACATTTTTCAATGTATTGTGATTATAAGTCATTGCCACCCGTCTGAAAATTGAATTGCAATCTAGCCATGAAATATATATACAATGGTTTACCTATGCTTTGAATTTTGAACTCATTGTGAAAATATACAGGTTACCATTTCTTCACAAAAGACCTACTCACAAAACTTAAGGGACTACTAGAAAAAAACCTCTTTCATTGGTTTCTCAATAAAATCATGTTATTCTTTACTTAAATCAACACCTTTTTATACTTTATGAATATCCCAAGATATATATAATTTTTCCAAGCTGAAACTTTATTTTCCTTCAACTGACAATCTTACTGGTACAAAGCTAAGGATAAAATGTCATATAGACTTATAGTCTACAAAACCCAATAATGAAATGAATTCCATATGGTACATATGAGATGTACAGAATGTAAATATACATACAAAACGTAGATATCTGCTTTCGTATCATATGTAAAAGATAAACAAATGTTCGATCCATAAAAAAATAATACTTATAAGGCCTGGGAAAAATATCAAAACAAGATTAAAAATTTTGAGGTCACTCTGGTTAATTTCTTAAAATGTAGAGCCAGCCATTGTTTATATAATTGATTCTTCAGCAAATCTGTTTATCCATATTTGCACAAAAAGTAGTTCCAGGCCAACAAAAGAGTAGATTTGCAATGTGTGTAAAAAAAATTTAGAGCAATCAACAGTTACATCATACATTTCATTGGCCCAACACCAATGTGTTACAACAGCTTTTATTTAAATTGATGGAATGAACTGTTGAAACGAATGTCATTCTTTTAAGTTGCATTTATTTTCATGGAAGTCTGCTTCATCAGGGGTTCCTTAAAACACAAACTAGTTAAAATTTAAATTATATAGTTTGATAAATTTTTATGCCTGCCATAAGAAATTATCTGATTATTTTGAAGTAGTTTTGCACACTGTATAAAACAAGAGGTACCAACAGTCATGTATCATCTTGTCTCTCACTGATGGGGTCCTCAGAAAGCTTGTTACACTGGGCACTTCAGTAGCTCATTCTTTGCAAAGCATCAAAAAGACAAATACAATTTTTGGTTTAAGATTCCCTAAATGTTTTCTTGCAAACAAGAAAAGTTCCAAAATGGAGTACATTTTTCAACCAAGAATATTTTTTTGGTAAACAGATCTGCTTCATAATATCTGCTGGGCTTAGTATGACATTCTGAACTCCTTTGGTTTTATTTATACCCGAGTATTGAATGATTTAGACAAATCATTTCTCTAGCTTTTTCCTCTTGACAAAGTTTTATATATGAAAATGGCATTTACTTTGCATAGATGCAACACGATTAAGCCCCTTGTTGAAGTATATAAAACATTATCTGCAATAAGGTGCACATTGACTTTATAAGGAACTTCATCAAGTTGCATCAACATGTATACAAATAAAATGCCACTGACATAAAAAAAAGGAATTTCTCGTGTAGCAACTACATGTAGGTCTTCAGTGAGTTTGAGTGCCTATTTTTGTGTTACTTTTACACTTTGATTTTGTATATCAATAAACAAAAAACTGGCAAAACTTTATATTTGCCAAAATTTTAAACTGACCAACAAACATCCTTAACTTTTTCTCTTTTTTTTTGAAAGTAGAATACTGAAGGTCTTTCAAGAATAATGGATATTTTAAAATTGGTGAAAAAAAATTGTAAGTAAAATATGGAATTGCATCAGATCTCAGTACAAAATACTAAACATTTTTTTGTAGAATACAGCACACATTCATTCTTCCTTACATCTAAATATATACATCTAAATTCTGATAAATAACATAACATTTTACCTCTGAAGCATTCTCTAATATATAATGTACATGATTAGTATATTGGCAAGTTCAAAAACGTCCTTTTCATTCATTAATTAATTAATTCATTCATTCATTCTTTCATTCATTGCTAAATTTACACTGGAATGCTTTTTGATTTTTATGTCCTCAATTATTTAGACAGTATGGTAATAAATAAATTCAATAAATTTATTACATCTTAATGATAACTTTTTCTATCTTTTATCTAATATTTTGGTTTCAAGTTGACATCTTCTTGGTGTAGATGATGATTATATCAAATGCATACATTATTCAGTTTCATTTCTTCCTCTATAAATCTAGGGTGCATCCCATTACATTTTGCATCTTTTATATCACAGTGTAGTTTGGACGCACCCTACATCTATTATTATATACTTCAAACTGGAGTTTTTTATGTATCGCGTGCATTTTAGTCACATGTACATTCACTCAATATCCTTTCATTTTTCCTATTCAAATAAATGTTTCAATCCTTTGAAATCTTCAGCTATATCTATACCCCCTATCCCCCATTTGATTCCATAAAAAAAAATTCAAAACTAATCAAAATTTTAAATCGTTGGTGCACAATGGCAATACACACTAAACATTCTGTTCAACATGAATTTCACTTAAGGTCTAAGAGGAGTTGAGTACCCATATGGTGGACTGACAAAGGAACGAACAGACACCATGATTATCATTTACAGCCCACTAAAGCAGGGGGTATAATTAGAGACACCATCAATTTACAATCCTTTGATATAAAATTATTGAACATTCGATTCTTAGTCATTTTAATACACTCTATTCTTTCTCCTTTTTCATTCACAGAATGCTCCATTACCACTCATTCTAATAACACTCACGATACTATATACTATATCAAATAAACTTAAATCTAATTAAGGGGCACTCCATTCATGTTTAACTTTTTCTAATTCTACATGTTCAATCTTCCATTTTTGTGTATCCGTCGACTGATCACATGGATTCATAAATAGTTCTTTGTTATTACGATCACAGTCTAAACACTGATTACTGATTGGATGATAAATTTGTTGTGTTTCCTGTAGAAAGAAGAAAATACATGTATAAACTACAATGATCCTATCTTAATACTTGAATCTTTTCTGTGGTTTTCCAAATATTGGATTTGATCTGCACTGAAGAGACATAAGTTAATAAAATGGCCATCTACAGAAACTAAATTTACAGTAACTTTGGAATACATGTGACTTCAAGATGAAGAACAACAATAAAAGCGTTGTTCCTTTGCTTGTTTTTACCATGTATTTGTAGAGACTTTGTCTCGTGTGCATTTACTCCACATCCTTTTATTCACCATGTAAAATTATTTTTTATTACATAAATATGACAAACTTTGATGGAAAGATATTTAACATATATCATTGAGGCATCTTGGAACTTCACGGTACATGAGCAGCACCTGGAATTTGTATTTTTTTAACAAAAAAAATTATATCAAGCTTCCATGTCATAATCTCAGAATTCATGTTTGAGATGGAATTGTTTTTGATTTTTTGAATTTTATTGTTGATTCTCAGTTTCCCATGACAAGACTTACAGACTTTCCTTTCATAATTTGTAGAAAATTTTCCTCTTACACAGGTAAAGCATTTGTTTTTTTGTAAACCCTGTCATCAAGCTTGCCTAGAATACTAAGGTACCAGGTTTTATAGAACAAAAAAGTTGTACCTTTATTACCTAATTCTCCATTATAAAAGAATAGGAACAAGAACAAAGACGGATCAGCTTGAAATCAGCGAAGTGTGTACAAGAGAGCTTCAATGTGTTTGTGCAGACTATTACAGTGAAACCTGTCTAAACTGAACCCTGACTAAACCGAAAACCTGTCTAAACCAAACAAGATGTGAAGATTTCTATATATTTTGAACCTGTGTAAACCCAACACCAGTCTAAACCGAACAAAATCTTCAGTCCGGAAGCCATTCGGTTTAGACAGGTTTCCCTGTACTTAGTTTGATGATACATTACAAACCTAGCTTCCTATGTCAGTTTAGTATAATGCAGACCTCATCTATTAAACTGATTAATTATTGTTCAACTTTTTTTCATCAAATCTTGTCACAATATTTTTGCAATGTTATAATGAATCCACTCTTATCAGTACTCCTGGGAACTTAAAAAATCTTAAAAGGGGAGACATGATTATTCATGAAAGCAAATATAACCTGTACTCCACTGTTTCCGCAATTGCTTTCTATGACTTCAAGCTACAAATCTTCATTTTGAACATGATGTCATAGGAAAATAAACAGAGAGTGCATGGTAATTTTGTAACTGGGCATTTTTTTCACATGACTGGATAACAGACACTTATTACCACAAATAAAGTAACTGTGGTATTAATCATTTATCATCTATTTCTGGTATTTTTTTGCTTTGAGGAGATAATTTGAAATGAAGATGGGTATTTTTTTGTGTGTAAATATCTGAAAATAGAAACAATAGAAACAGTCAAATATGGCAGTACATTACTTACTATATTGTATTTAAATCTTTGATTGCCTTTCATACCATGGCAATTATATAATAATACTGGAGCTTTTCTTATAGACTGGGAAACATCAAAACATACTGATCTTTTCCCTGGTCTTATATCTTTATGCCATGTAAATTCTAGATTCTAAAAAAAGAATTGAATTATTTATCTAAGCAAATATTTCTTTCCAAAATGTCAAAGATACAACGACAATAAAATAAAAAAATACACTACTTAGGGGACGATCTTTCATTCTTAAGGTCAGAGGATACCAAATGAGAACAATTTCGATTGCCACGAAATTTTGCATATATAATCATTTTAATATGTTACATCAGAAAATGAAATTCAATTAGGGGTCACTGTGCTTTTTTCCGTGTAATTTTCAATTGAAAATGTCATTTTCGGTACCAAATTTTACAAAGACAAATAGGGAAAATCAACAATGTGAGCTCAAAATTTCTGGTTTTTGTCACTTTTCTGTATGTCAGAATATACGAATATGAACTAAAAACTAACATAACTTAAATCTCAGCGTCATCAATCCATATCTATAAAGAAAAACATATGTCACCGCCCTTGTTTTTGAGATATAGCCTGCAAAAGATGGTCTATACGAAGAAAAATGTGTAAAATCGGCATGATGTTGATGATGCTATAAATGCATATCTTCATAACATGAAATTTGATGTAGAGTTTTTATCTCCTTTTGCTTACAAAGTTTTGTTTTATGGCGGGTAATTGATATTTAAAGAGAAAGGCAATTCTTTTTTCTTAGGTAGCAAGTTATTTTTACTTTAACCTATGGAATGGGCTTGGGGTTGGTGCAGTAGAAAAGGGTAAGGATTGAGAGTAGAGAAGACTGGAAAGACGAAAGCTAGTGAAATAAAATTGGTTTATCTTGAGGAAGGGAATGCATATAGGAAAGAATGAATAGTTGGCAAGGGGGAAATGTAAAGAATGCAATGGTTATAAAACAATGGGGCATCAATGCGAAAGAAAAGATCGGTAAATTACCAGCTGTTCGCCCCTCGAAATTTGATGCTTGAAAATGCATTTTAGCCAAAACTGATACTACCTATATATACACTGTTTCGAGAAGATTATTATCATATATTCCAATGCATGAGGGAGATACGATGATTTGTTTTCCCGGTAATAACATTTCCCGAAGGCATCGACTGAGGGGACATATGATTCTCCGAGATTCTTCAAACCCCCTCCCCATGCATTGGAAAGTAATAATATTTTATGGGCCTCTTTAATTTATTTCATTATTCTGTTTTATAGAAATAAGGATTCAAAGTACACCACAGTTGGGAAAGGTGCACTGCTTTTGCTGTGAATAATTATTATCTAATCGATATTTTAAAAGTTCAAGACAATACAATTTTTTTTTTTTAAAAAGTGTAAAAGAAGTTTGCGAAAAGACTGAAAACTTACGTGACATTGTTTAGACTACAACAAATAAATTTCTAGATTCTCATCTGATTTTCTACAAAAATTGTCCGGATGGAAGTTTTTCATTTTGTTTCCGTTCTATAGACCTACGCCTTTGAGAGCATCTTCTAAAGTCTGATTTTCTGAGTTCCCAAAAGTTCCCTCAAGCAAAGATATATATACGTAATATGTGAACAACTGTCCTTGGAGAATGCTACATTTTGTACGTGGTCCAGAACACCGGACTTAGATAGATAGATAGATATCTTTATTCTCATAAACTATACATTACATAGTTATAGAGATAATAACACAACAAATTATCAAAGAAATTTACATATACATTATATATATACTTTGTTATTTTTGGAAACTTTAAGGCTATTTTTATGTGCTTTTATTATCAGGAAAATACAGCTTAAAACAATATTGTCGCAATAAACAACTAAAATAGTATTGTCACATTAATGAACTAAAATAATATTGTCGCAATAAACAACTAAAACAATATTGTCGCAATAAGCAACTAAAATAATATTGTTGCAATAAGCAACTCAAATAATATTGTCGCAATAAGCAACTCAAATAATATTGTCGCAATAATGAACTAAAATAATATCGTCGCAATAAACAACTAAAACAATATTGTCACAATAAGCAACTAAAATAATATTGTCGCAATAAGCAACTAAAATAATATTGTTGCAATAAGCAACTAAAATAATATTGTCACAAATAAACAACTAAAATAATATTGTTGCAATATAAAACGATGACAGTAGTGTATTTCTTATATATTTCACGGATTTCCCGCCAGTGGAGCCCGTAGTCTTAGTGTGCGAGCCCAGAGTCCTAGTGTTGGAGCCCACATTCCTAATGTTGGAGCCTGGTGACGGAAGTTCAATAAAGGTTGGAGCTCGAAGCCCAAAGTCCTTGCTACATTCACCAAGTATACATGTGTATAAAGATAGTAAAATGAAATTTAGCGACTATACGACGTTCAATATTAACGGAAGTCATTCGGATAACTGATGGGGTTTCAAAAACAACCCATCTTGCTAAACACTCAAAGGATGAACATAATATTTTTAGAACTGATTTTTTTTCTCAAAAATGATGATAAAATCAACATGGTACTTTTAAACAGACTGTTCTTTTCAAAATAATAAGTTAATTAAAAGACCGCAGGTGCAGTTATGTCTTTTTAACTGATGAATCCTTTGATTATCTGAATGATGGGTGTGACATTATTACTAGAAACAATCCCAATGTATCATTTTTGTGTTTTTGTGAAGGAACAATTTACTTATGTTAGACTGAGTTTTTTCCCTGGCTTTTTGGGATCATTTTGATCTTTTCAATTCGCATTTGTCTTTGCCATTAGACTACTGATTTTATTAACAGACTTGGTCTTGTATATTTTATCCACCTTTAATATTTCCGTCCTAATAAGAGAGTAAAAACATGTACAATTGTTATGATACAAAAACATGGTACCAAATGGATGAAAGGTGTTGAAACCTAATCTGTATGTCCGTTATTGGTATAAAATTGGTCCAAAAAACATGGAAAGTCGACTCTAAAATGAATATATTAAAGAAGTCCCCAAAGAAAAATTATTAATGTTATTTACCAAAACCCTGTTGTTTCTACATTAAAAACCAATGAAACGAATGAACATTTGATTTACTTTTTCATCCGTTCTTCTGTAAGTTTCATGTCATCATTATCTATTTCTTTTCATATGGGATAATTTTATAGTTAAATTATATTAAAAAGGTGATGCAGAAGGTTTTTCAATCCTATATACTAGTTACACATTTGTATTTCGTCTCTGTAAAAATTGCACACCTTTCCCGTATTCCGACATGACATCTAAATAATTTGTACATGCGCCAAGTTAAAATCTTACATGAGAAAAGCATCTAATTTTGAATACTTTAATTTTAATATCAAAATCGCTATCGTGTAATAGCCGATTGAATTTAAAACATAAAACAGCATTGGAACAACATGCGCTATGTGTGTGGAAAAACCTAACATTAGGATCGATAACTCTTGATGTAACGTCATTTGGTATCCTCTTACCTTAAAGCAATTTGAAAGCAAAAAACAAAAAAACTATAGCTGTCGTCGAATGGCAACCAATTATGCACCCGCTAACTGAACCCTGAATCAATATGGCAAGTACAAATTTAAGTGTGCGTGGACACAATACAGGTGTTGACACAGTACAAATATGGACAAGATGCTATTCCTCCCCCTTTTTTCCACAAATAAACAAGTGAAATTCTGAGCCCAAAAGTCATTTTTACGCATGCTAGGCAACCTTTCTGTAAAGTTTCATCCACTTTGAGATACTTTGAATATTCTTGCCTTTTTCCAGTTTCCATGGCAATGGAAGTCATTTTGAAAATTCTGAGAAACAAAATCATTTCTATGGATGCTAGGCAACCTTCCTGTAAAGTTTCATCTAATTTGAGGAACTTTGAATTTTCCACCTTTTTCAAGTTTCCATGGCAATGGCAGCCATTTTGAATATTCCAGAAGATGAGCGTGTGTGTGAACATCTACTTATTGAAAGTTAAGATTCCTTTGAAGAAGTTGGAATTTGCTTGCAATGTGTCTGAAAAACATCTAAAGTTGTGTTTTTTATTTGGACGTATGGACGGACAAACTGACGGATGGGCAGACGCATACAGATAAGGGTAAAACAATATGCCCCCTGACCTTAGTCATGGGGGCATAGAAAGAAAAATGTGTCCATGGAACAAGAATGCCTCCCTAGATTTTCCTTCTGTTAACAGGAAGTGGATGAGTGATAAACTTGCAAAGGGGAGGGCAGTGTTCACTATAGAAAAGCTTTAGAGAAAGATCAAACAATTACTCTGTATACAAGCTGAGATATCTTTGACGAAAATTTCAACATAATTTTTTTAAATGATATATCAATAAGTGTATTGCAAACAGGAAATAGATGACTAACCAAACTTTAAATGGGAGGCAAAGAACAAATGCCCCACCAAAGAAATCTGAGAAATCTTTTGACAAAATTTACTGTAAATTACTATAAAATTGCCAAGAACATATCATTCCACAAAATGGCAAACATGAGGTGACATGGAAAGGGGAGATATGGTACAACTCACCATAGAAAAGCTTCAGACCAAAATTCAAATGCCAAGAAGTCTGGATTTTCTTGTGTACAAGGGTAAAATAATTACAACAGGGGCATAATAAAATCAAAGTTAAGTAGACTTGGTACACATGTTTATATAATTAGATGGCAATACATGCTTGTGGTACCCCTTATATTTGTGTGTGCAATATATATATTTGTATACTTGTATTTTTTCACTTTTTATTATATCAATATTGTTTTATTTATACAACAATTATAATAAATTGTAATCATTGTATCTAAATTTAACTTGATTGTTCAGCTCCTCTGGGGCATCTTGATTGATAATAAAGTATTTGTTGTTGTTGTTGTTGGTACAACCCCCTCTTGTCATTTATCAGTGTTATTTGAACTAAATGAAAATTCTAAAGACCTCTAAATATCACCTGAATAAAACAATTCATTCTTAAAAGTAACGGTTATCCCACAACAGCTCGTCCCCAATGATTATCTCCCTTTCTATATGTAAACTGAACTCCAACATCGCGTTTTCTGTTTAAAAAGTGACTACAAGACTAGAATTTTGAAGGAAAGTTAACAATATTAATGTGGAGAAAAGTCTGTAAATAATCAAGCAATAGCAACAGGTTGTTTACATTTTCAGTGATGAAAAAATATGGTGTCTAAAGTCAAGTTACACGACTTTTGTTGACAAGTTAAAGCAAATCTTCGGACCGTTTAAAGTTTGCCTTGTCAAAAAAATCAACCCAGATTAAGGCCTCTGACAATGCACTGACAGTGAAACACAAAACTTGCACGTTGAAGTAAGCTTTCGTCATTCTACTTTCATTTTGTCCATTCAGCACCTGTTGCGCATGCGTCCGTACAAGAAATTTGTTTACATGCCGTTCAAGCAATCGAAACGCTCTCCTGTTTATGTAAAATTGTTTCACTGTTAGAAAATTTTATCAATTTAAATTGCAGGATGACAATTATATTACCAAAGATGCACTTTATCTAATCCGCTGAAGATTTCGCACTTGTGAGATTCCGTCCAATGACAAACCATTCTTCCGAAATCACCCAATGTTACCCCGATGATAAATTTTTCCGTTAAGGGGGTGGGGAATCGTTTTTCTTCAATAATTCTTTTAAATGATCACCAAATTCTTTCAAATCTGCTTGAATTACTTTATTTTCTCAACAACTCATTGTTTAAAATCAAAAATATGATTTTGGTCAATTTGGTTTTTCAAATTGAAGCACCTGTTTTTCTTCATAGTGCATTTCAACTGACAGGGTCATGACATTAGAAAGTGTTACAATGCAACCTTTCTAAAAAAAATTTGCAATTAAATGCAAACATGAAAATTTCTTATGTAAATGAATTCAATTAATTCTAATATGAAATTTTATTATTGCAATCCCATATCAGTTATATTTCTGCAAAATTTTTAAAAAAATACAGTATTTTTTATATTTTTTACCAGGTAATTCGCTGTCTCATCATCATTTAAGTAATATTTCTTTAAATTCTACCATATCCCTCTGACTAATTCAAGGATCTAAGAATACCTGTTCTCCTCCAGCATTGTTCCCATCTTTTATACATGGCTCTATCGTTACTCTATCATTCTGACCTTTGAACCTTGTATCAATACACATGTTTGCTGCAACATTCCTAATCTGTAATCAAGATAAATCCAATAATTGATTATACTGATCAAAGAACAATCTGACATCTAAAAGTAACCAGTAACGTATTACCAACTGTGATGTTGAATAAATCCCAAAATTTAATTGGGACATTAACCCATATAATAAAGGTTCACTCAATCCTGTCTACTGTAGGTCACATAGTAAACCATTATTTAGGGAAGAAGGCTCTTTCTTTGAATTGTTCAAAATGTCCACCATCTAGAAAAAGAGTTATATAAGGTCTTATGATTCTCTTATTGTGTTTCTTTACCAATACTTTTTTCATGTATTCATTTTAAATTGTTGGTTTTCTTATTTCCTTAAGTTAATTTTGATAACATTACAATATGGACCAGGAAAATACTTCTTACATAAAGAAATTTGAAAATTTCTATCAATTTGAATAGAGATTCCAGAAAACTTACTTGAAGGAAGATTCAAAACAACATTAAATAAAAGGAACTAAAGTATAGACATTTGTCACATCTTTGTTTTTCAAAACTAAAGAGAAAAAAAATTCACAATTTCTAAAATTTGTAACAATGTATCAAATTTTGAAATTAAACATTGAAAAGATGCACACGGTTCATGACTGAATTCAGTAATAATAATTTGTTTTACATTTGTCAATCATATTAACGTAAAAGCTTCAACACAATACACAAATTATTCATTAGAAACATCAGAGTCTTCCTTGCGTTTTAACAAACTTACCTCTCCATTAGCATATGGAGGTGGTTCTATAGCAGGATAGTATTCTTCTAAATCAAAGGCAACCTCCGTCATAAACCATTTAAATGATTTACATTTTAATTTCTCCCGTATAGCTTTCTGTTCTGAGATATCGCCAGGATCAATGGATTTATAATGTGGTCTGTGGTTATATAAATATTTGGCATACTCATCCATCCATACTTCTGCTACTCTTTTGTAATTCTGAAATTAGATCAAATTTTTTTTTGTAAAAAAAATTTCCTAAATGTTCTTTTATATTCACTGTAAATCTTCATGTTGCAGCAAATTTCTTAAATTTGATCTGCACTGAAGAGACACAAGTTGTTCAAATAGCCATCAGAATATAAACTAAATTTTCAGTAAATTTTGAAATTATTTAGGCTGTGTACTCTTTCATACCTCAAAGAATTGTAATGAGGTATCATTTTGATGCGTCACCATGCTATATTTTATTTATTATTATACCGATAGGGGTGATTTATCAAATTTTTTCAGTTAAATAAATGTCATATTGTCACTGGTGAAAATAAAGGATTTCTAGTCACCGGATGACGTCTTAATGAAGTGATGTCACAATATCTCTTCAATGTCGTCGTCATGTAAACTGGCGTATTGAAATGAAAAAAATAATCTGCATCTAAAATCTCAGTTTTTTAGTAGAAAATCTATATAATGAAAAGCAAAACTAATCGACTATCATGAATATCAATAAAAATGTCACTTGTGCCGATCAACACAGTGGGTTTAACAGTCAATTAAGATGTCAACAGTCAAATAACTTGCCAAGTTTGAAGACTGTGAAATTAGTTCACAAGTTATTGGTCAGAAACCTAAGGAAGCCAGGGACACATGACAAAAGTATAACATAATACCTCAAAACCTTTGTGGCAGGGTATGAAAAGCAGTGCATTAGAATTCTACAACATTGATTACAAAATATGTAGTTGTAATAAAAACCAATACTGCAGAGAGAGTCTGCTTGCACATTAGAAAAATAAGTTTTATTTGATGCACTGAATCAAGTAAAAACAATAAAAAACAAATATAGATTTAACACAACTGAATATTGATTTATAAGGCATCACATGACATTTTCGCCCTTGATCTATGTAAAAAAAATGTGTAACAGATTAAATTGACATATTGATCATATGATTGCATAGTATTCTCTTACAGTTTACTATAAATACAACAAAGAATATACATGTATAGACTTGGCCTTCAGTATGTCTTTTAGAAACTGTAATATCATTTCAGTTCACATACATGTATATATACATACAATGCTTTTGTGTGTAAGGTGTTAAGGGATTTTAATCAAAATATGTGAGGAAGGCTAGTGAGGGCATTTAATTGTTGAATGTGTGTCATTGGTCTTTATTTGGTAGGTGCATATTTTAAGTTTTCATAACAAGAAAGAATTATATATCTCTTGTAATCAACTAAAGTTAGGTAATTTCAAATATAATAAACGAGCTTTTGGCAAGTATCTTTTTCTTTCATGAGTATATATTCAATATTTTCATGTTTCAAAGAGATATTTAAATCATCGGCAATCCTTGAATATGAGTTTGTGACACAGACTTCTCTGTGAGGTTTTGAAGTTAACTATCAAGTAATTTGTTATAAATGATAATGACTCACCCTGCCAACAAAATCTCCCACTCCAGGGTTAGGAAATGGTGCAAATTTTCTGTAAATATGACCAATTCTGGAGCAAGGTGCATCGACCATTTTACCACCACACTGCCAAATCTGAAATATAAATCAATTTTGAATAGACATTGATATTATCTTACTTTAAAACTAGAGCTGTTGCTGAATGGCAGCCATTTATACCCCCGGTGGATTTCGTGGCTCGGTGATACCATGAAATTAAGTTCCCAACAAAATGCACTTTTGCCATAGAGTCTTGATAAATAGAATTCGAAACCATGAATTTAAGTGCCCATGAAATAGAAATTTATATGAAAACCAAGAAAATTGATGTCCACGAATAAAGGTACTTCCACATTAAGTGTGTGTGGACACAATACATTTGTGGAGTCAGTACAAATGTGGACACTATACAAGTATGGACACATTGATATACCTCCCCTCTTTTTTCCAAAAATTATTCAAAGAAAAATTGTCTCCCCTTAAAAATTTCGGACATCAGCCGTGTTACATCATGCAAATCTTCAGGTGGTATACTACAATTGTGTAACATTTCATCAAAATCTGAAAACTTGTTTAACAGAACATGCCCAGACAAAGTTCGTCCCATTTTTAACCAGAAAATATTCAAAGACGAATTATCCCCCCTTCAAAATTACGGGAAGACCAAATTACTTCATGCACATCTTTAGGTGGTGTACTACAACTGTGCAACATTTCATCGAAATCCAAGAATCTGTTTAGGAGAACATGTGCTTACAAGGTTCGTCCTCCCCCCTTGCCAGAAAATATCAAAAGATAAATTATAGCCCCTTCAAAATTTCAGAAAGCAACCATATTAATTCTTACACATCTGTGTAACATTTCATCAAAATCCAATCAGCTGTAAGGAGAACATGCACTGACAAGGTACATGGATGAACAGACAGACAGACAGAGGGATGGACGGATAGACGGACGGACGGAGGGACAGGGTGATTCCTATATACCCCCACCCCCCAAACTTTGTTTGCGGAGGGGGGTATAACAAAAAAAAAATATATATAACATTTCCACTTATATTTAGTGAGGAAAAACTCTAGAATAAATATATGTGACCTAATTTTGTCAGAATGCTGACCTTCCACTAAAGACACATGCATATGCAAGGTTAGCTGCAGAGGTGTAGCTCTTATGGTCTTTGTGCTGATTTTTTGGTATATTTCTCCCTATTAAAAGCTTTATATTTTGTGCAGCAAAAAGGTTGTGCAACTTGGAAGGATATTAGGACAAGCGAGGCCAGTCTGGAGTAAGAATTTATTTTCCTAAAGGTAGATAGACATTGTTACGCTGCGCAATTCAATCCTGCATCAGGAAAATAAAGAATCGCAAAAGGAGTAGGTTTGATTTTCGGGCCGGAACAGTAATTTGACGGCTTTTCCTTTGTGACGTCATAATTGAATGATGGATGTGAAACGTCATATTTCGTTTACTTTGCTGCGAATTAACTCCCTTTACCTGTAGATAATGTTTAACTTTGTTAAATATCTCAGTTAAAAGCATGGCGACATATATATTTTTTTATTGTTACCAATAAATTACATCAGAAACTCTCTGTTCACAAAAATATATAAAATTCTCATGGATAAAAGGTTCATTTCTTTTAAGCTAAAAATTGCGTTTCCATATTTTCCCTGTGCATTCTATGTCAATTTGGGTTAAAAATGGCTAAAAATGAGCGAACTTTGATCTCAATTCAAGAAAAAGCAAGCATGGTGACCCAAACTTTTTACTACAGATTTCGGGTAAGTAGGATTGGTTCTTGCATTGTGCCAACTTCCAAAAAAATCTCATGGATATGAATATTACTGTCTATCTACCTTTATAATAAATATCTATTCGCTACCATATTTATTAACTAATAAATATACATTTCCTGCTCATATCATAACAAATGTGATTGTTTGGGTCAAACCGTCCTTGGAGATCTTGCCGAGATCAATCTTGCTAGGTATGAGACATCCTGGGAGGAGGAACTAAATGCTAAAAGTCATTAATTTCATTGACGTAAACTAAAAATGTTAACAGCACATTTCATGGTAATCTGCCACAACTCAAAAACCCACTTTTACCTCTCAACCAAAATTCAAACTTGGCCTGAACTTTGTGTTCAACAATTTGTTTTCCATGTTTGATGACTGTATGAAATTTTATTCATAAAATATTGGTTGGAAATCTTTGGTAGCCAATTTGACAGAAAAATGAGCTGACACAGACCTGGATTGTATTAAATCCCAACTTCATGTGTCTCAGAATAACAATCTATAACACTGTACCTTAAATGACAACTCATACTGCTCTCCACCCCAAATATCTAACCCTGGATCATATCCACCTAATTCCCAGAACCACTTGGCACTGATAGCAAATAATCCACCAGCCATGACCGGGCTACTGCAATAAAAATTAAAATAAACATGATAAATGAATTAACTTTATTCTACACGTTTTCAAATTGAAGAGATACTGTAAACAGGGAAATTTTTGCATTTTTTTTGTAGTTTGGAAACTAGGTTTTATTTCATGCCATCTTGAATTTGCAGTTGTTGGTTGAGATATAAAATTACCATATTGAATCAAAATTTCACAAGTTAATGACTATTTTTACTATGCATATGTGTGTTTGATGGTTTTTTTCTGTTACATCAGATAATATGTAACATCACAGAAAAAGAAGAAAACATACACAATGCATTTTATTACATATTGATAGGACATTGGCGGATCCAAGGGGGGGGTGCTTCAAGGGGTTGGAACCCCAATTATTTGGACAATCATGTACTTTAAATAAATATCTTGGTGTTTTACTAGGAAATACGCCAAAAATTTTCGACTTTTTTCTTTCATTTTCTAATTGGAACGCCCCTTTTCAAATTGCCTGGATCCACTCCTGATAGGAGTCAATGAAATTTAATACTGATACCATATAACAAATTTATTTGGAGCATATGAGGCTATTTGAATGAATCAATATCCTACAGTTTACTGGAAATAGTACAGGGTTGTTGTAAAAGATGACAAGAAGGTGTCAATTACCAGTCAAAATATTTTTCCAAGCACTATGCTACATAACTGAAACATTTTTTGAAATTGAAAAGACGTTGCCAAATGTTTATTTAACCTTGTTATCATTTGTTGCCAATCTCATATGAATAAAATCAGATAAATAAGTATTCAATTGACGATGAAAGGATATGGAGTAAATGTACATGAGACAAAGTCTCTACAAATACATGTTAAAAACAAGCTAAGGAACAATACTTTTATTGTTGTTCTTCATCTTGAAGTCACCATGAGGCCTTTAACAATAAGCTTTGGTCATACTTCATAGTAAGTTTAAGACAGCCCCTAACACCAGTTTGAGAGGAATTCTTTGTTAAATGTCGAATGACGCTACATCCATGTCTTTTCAAGTACAGAAAGAAATTACAGTTAATAGCTTCCTACTTGTTTCAATATGTGTAATATAGTGAACTTTATCATAATCTAATAGTACGGAGCAATGAAAATTTCATATTGATACCACATTATTCAATTTCATTTTTTGGCAAAGGCATTCATTTGAATTAAATCTATGTCTGATTATGCCCTAGTCAAGAAAATTGTCTAGATCTTTGATGAATGTTAGAAGTGCTATCAAATAAAAAAAAATGGCTTCAATAGCCAATATGAGAGCTCCTTAAAACTGATTCATGTAGTCTTTTGGAACTTGAAGATATAATTTTTGTCCTTGTTCTTCTTCACAGCCATGGGGTCTGTAAGTCTCATCATGTGATACCGAGAATTCACGATAAAATTGCGATTTGAAAACGGTTCCCGCCAATATATAAACGTCATATGTTTTTATGAGATATGAAACTTCCGGGTACAAATTATGTCCGCGGAAGTTCAAAAATTGAACGAGACTTACAGACCCTATGGCATAAGACAGAGAAGAAATAACATAATCACAAATACAACGTACACAATATACACAAAATACTATTTTCTCTCAATGAAACTGCTGCACAGACTTGTGATATTTATATTATGTCTTGTGGTGAGTTTGAACATTCATTTATCATGATTTGCAATCTCCTAATTCATACACAGTAGAACTTCGATGACTTGAACTGCAATAACTTGAACACCATGGATACCTCTAACCATTTTTGTGGTCCCTTTGTTCAAGTGTAAACATAGTTCAACCTGGATATCTAGAACACCCCGTTGGCTCAAACTGTTTTTATTGGTCCCCTTGGTGTTTGAGTCATAAAAGTTCAACTGTATTTCTAATTCTAACTATTTTCCATCAAAATATTTATATGGACAATTATACGATGCTTACTCGAATGGCTCAGCAGGATGTTTTAAATCATTTGGTCTCAATGGTAGTCTTTTGTAAAAGAATTCCCAATCGAATGCCCCTCTGGCTCCTTCATCTTGAGCTCTGTAGGCAAATGTTTCATAATCTATCACATCAATAAAGGGGCAGACAACTGTCTTATAATCCTCTTGTATTGGACCTGAAAATGGAAACATATTTTTTATCAGCAATTATTGAGGATTCGTACAAAAATATGAGGTCATAAAATGCATTTTCATTTGATGCATTGTTTGATACCATTAATAGACTAATCCTGCTTTCTGGTATTTAGATTCACAAAGTCACATTTCAGCCTGTCACAAATGTCACAAAGCAAAAGATACCATCTTGATGCAGTCTCGGAAAATTTTGTCAAGGATCATATGGGCCAAAATGTTTGTGACATAGGACTGACAAACAGTATCTTAAATATAGCTTGTGTGATTAATGAGATGAAAAATTGTCCAAATAAAGTAAAACAAGTGTGGACCCAAATTGATGTCTCACCCGTCCCCACTTGGTCGCAAAATTAATGTGAAAACTCAAACTGACTAAATCAGATAACATGTTCACTAGACTGTGAAATAAGGGTAACTGACAAAAGCAATATAACAGACTGTCATGTATCATTCAAAACCAAAGTGTCAAATATCAGCGACCTACCATTGATAGTTGATAGATACTGAAAAACCATACATGTTCACTAGACCATGAAAATGAGGTCAAGGGCAAAAGCCAAATAGCAGGCTGTGATGTTCCATCAAAGACCAATCCACATACCAAATATTATTGACCTTACAATAATAGATACTAGGACACTTAACATGATCACTGGACATTGAAATTGAGGTCAGACAAAAGCCATATAGCATACTGTCATGTACTACTCAAGACCAACCTACATACCATATATCATTGACCTACCACTTTTAGTTACTATCAAACTAAACTATGCACAAAAACTGAACATGTTCAATGAACTGTGAAATTGAGGTCAAAGACAAAAGCCATATAGCAGATTGTCATGTACTACTCAAGACCAACCTACATGTATATACCAAACATCACTGGCCTACCAATTATAGTTACTGAGAAGATGAACTAATCACAAAAACTTAACATGCTCACTAGACCATGAAATTGAGGTCAAGGACAAAAGCAATAGGACAGACTGTCATGTACTAACTAAGACCAACCTACATATCATATATCATTGACCTACCACTTATAGTTACTGAGAAACTAAACTAAGCACACAAACTTAATATGTTCATTGAACCGTGACATTGAGGTCACAGACAAAAGTCATATAGCAGACTGTCATGTACTACTCAAGACCAACCTATTTACCAATTATCATTGACCTACCACTTAAAGTTACTGAGAAAATGACCTAATCACAAAAACTTAACATGCTCACTAGACCATGAAATTGAGGTCAAGGACAAAGTCATATGACAGACTGTCATGTACTACCTAAGACCAACCTACATACCATATATCATTGACCTATCACTTATAGTTGATGAGAAACTAAACTAAGCACAAAAACTTATCATGTTCATTGGACCGTGAAATTGAGGTCACAGACAAAAGCCATATAGCAGACTGTCATGTACTACTCAAGACCAACCCATATACCAAGTATCATTGACCTACCACTTGTAGTTACTGAGAAACTGACCTAATCACAAAAACTTAACATCAAAGTTTATGCCGTCGCCATCATACTTTGAACGCATATGTCTCGCTTTCCGCGACTTTTGTTGCGGGTGAGACAAAAAATGATTAAATGGCATAAAACACTTAACTCTATCCACTCATTATCTGTGAAGGCATAAACTATGGAAAAGGTCATGAATGGAATTCCAAATAACTGTAATTTTATATTCCTTTTGTTTAAAAAAAAAGCTTACTGAGTAAGGGAGGTAACCAGTTGACATTAGCCTCACAATGTGAGTCCAGGAAGATAAGAACATCTGCTGTCGCTGCCTTAGCTCCCAATAATCTGGTTCTAATTAAACCCTCACGTTTCTTTGCCCGTACAACTTTAACAGTGGTGGTGTGTTCTTTATCATTATTGTTAAAATGATCCTTTACATAATCATCTAACTGCTTTCCTAAAAAGTCTGAAACCAAAAATAAAAATAATTTTATCTCACAATAAATAAATCTCTAAAAATTATTTATATTTTTCTATAAACATGCTAAGAATGACTTTCGGTTTTGTTTTGAAAAATAAATCCTGTAAGGGCAGTTCTAATTTTCTAATTTCTTGAAATAATTAAAGGTGGATCTGAATGCACTTTGAAAAAATTCATAAACATTTGATGGTTTGTATGGTATATAAGAGAAATGCATAGAAACAGAATTTTATTTATAATGGGTATTTTAGAGCACACTTGGACAATGATGATATTTTGACCTTTATATTGTCCTGCATAATAGAAAATCTAGTGTAAGCTATAAGGCACATTTTCAGGGGAAAATGCCACTGAATTGGGGACTAGTTCAGCACCAATCAGATTTACAAACCAAATACAACAGTTGCTAAGTCATGCAAGACTGAAGTTGAGGTCAAGGTGTCAAGTATCAAGTCATGGATGGCATATAAAGGAAATGCATACTTAGTTTAATATATCAGACTTGACACCAGACCTGATATGAAATGTAAGCTTTCACGACTGAAAATTTAAAAAGGTTTAATATTGTTTACTTTTGTAACTTGTGTTAGGTCTATAATTTGCTGGATTTTCTGTGCAAATTCAGATTAGATATTTCTGTGTCCACAACTGTTTTATGTATACACTATAAATACAAACCTTTATTACTGAAATCATCTACCAATATGACTTCCTTTAACAGTCCTGGTGGTGCCCTCTCTATAGTACTCCAGGCCGTCCTCAGTAATGTTGTCCAATGTTCATTATGGAATGGCACAATAACACTGGCTGTGGGAAGTTTGTTCCAATACTTCTTTGTCTTACAACTGGAAAAAGTCAATAATGATACTGTAGATATCCATATTGTAACATTCATATGACAAGAATAACTGACAAGAATAATTATAAAATAGCTATATTTTCTAGGTTTAAATGACTTTTTTTTCAAAAATGATACTAGATGTAGAGATCTTTTAAAATCACTTTTGGAATGTACAGTGAATTCTATGAAAGTGAAACTGGTCAACGTTGGGACCAAAAAGTCAGGTTAATGGAGGGAAATTTTAAAAGAAAAATTAAATGCAGACTTGGAAAAGGGACTTTGAAATTCAGAAATTGTAGCTTTAAGCGAGGTGGGGCATGAAAGAAGGGATATTTAGTAGAGGTTTTACTGTACATATCAATTGATATATACAGACTAACATCACAAAGGTCTAAATTTACTGTAACTTGTGAGAATAATATTTCAAACCTAACTCAGTATTTGCACAGCCGAGTCAATTCAGCAAAACCAGAATTCAGATAAAAATCCTTCTTTAAAGAAAGGCGAAAGTTTTCTATTACTTACTTAGGATGTCTAATATCCTTCATGGACCGATGTAAAGATATTTTGTCACTGGCATAAGCATTAAAACCATTGACTTTATATAGTTCTTGTTTCTTTTTCTCCTCACTAGCTTCCAATATTACTGCCTGACCTTGTTCTCCTGGTCCTGTAAGTACAAAAGGCAGGATTGTTCTTTATGAACCAGTGTGTATTTCAAATTAAGGTTTGAAACAAAATGTGTTCGTGATACACTGCATATAGGTCCCCAGCAGCTTCTTACATCTATGACCTTAACCTTTAATCTGGCCTTATTGTTTTTGCATATTTATGTTTTTCTTGCTTGCTGAGTATGAAGTCTATCCTACATATTTCAATGATGTAGCAAATGTTTAAATGTTAGACAGACAGACAGACAGACAGAAAAAAAACACACACACACACACACACACACACACACACACATGTATAAGACATAACACATATACCCCATGATCCTTGATCTGGGGGCATAAAAAAAGGAAACAACTTCGATAGATAAAGAATAAGAGTCTAAACAACCATCAGTGGGTGGAAGGCTAAATAATTTTATCAATTGATTAATTACATCAATAGAACATTACTGAGTTGTTGAACAACATATGTCAGTATTCAATATTCAGGATTATTTCAATATCTGTGAAAATTATAAAATTATATGGTATTGTATTTTTTGCTCATCAAGATAACAATGTAATATACAGAAAATTATGTTGTCACCTTAACCAATTACAAGCAAATTAAATGATGGTATGCTGTATATATCCTGAACTCTCCACTTTAACGAGCAGAAAAATATTTTACATAGGCTCTTATATAAATAAACTTCTGTTTTCCCCACTCACATAGATAAAGTGTTTCCATGTCATGCCTGGCACTCTTTATTTTCATGTGCACTTTACTTATAAAGCAAATCCTTTAACCCAAGAGAAACCCATTGTAGAAAGTTTTGAAAATGTTGGAGAAACATCTCAATTTTATTATACAAACCAGTTTTCTGTTTTTCCTCTGCAATCTGTTTATAATTATGCCAATCTATTTTCTTCAATGGCTCTCCATCTTGATGGTCACTCAACTATAAATGTCAACAGAAAATATTTAAAAATTTAACCATTTTGTACACCTGAATCATAGTTAAAAACATAGAAAGCAGCCACCAAATGCTACTCTCACTTGGATGTGAAGCATTTTCTCTATCTATTCCATATATGTAATTGCCACTATCTATACACTCTATCTATTCACTATTGTTGAAAGCCTCATGGTGACTTTAAGATGAAAAACGACAATTTAAGTGTTGTTCCTTTGCTTTGTTTTACCATGTATTTATAGAGTCTTTGTCTTATGTACATTTACTCTATATCCCTTCATTGTTTACTCAATAAGTTTTACAAATAGATTGGCATTCGAAAATTACTTGCTTCTTAAATATTTTGGTAGCATGATCAGTAAATGAGAATGGACTATATCCATTCTTCTTACAGTTGCTTACGCATAAAATGAACATCAGAGAGAGTATCTGAAGCATGCATTGCAGCTGCCATTCCAAGACAAATTGTTCATACCAATATTGTTTATGTTGGACATGTCAGTAAGTGGGAATGGACTTTAACCAATCTACCAAATTAAGTCATCTCAAGATGCAGCATGCATTTTGATATAATTGAAATGGGACTTTGACCAATCCACCAAACCGAGTCACTCATGTGTAAAATGTAGGTCACAGACATTATCACAGACATTATCCCAAGCATGCATTGCAACTGTCATATCTAGATGTATCATGAACACCAATATTGTTGATGTGGGACAAATTAGTTGCCTGAATCGACTTAAACCATTTTACCTCACCAAATCACTCATTTGTAAATTGTAGGTCACAGAAATTATTTGAACCATTCACGCTATCAACCCAAAATTCGTTATGCATACCAATACAGTTGATGATGGACACATCAGTCAGTGGGAAAGGAGGTAAACCATTCTACCTAACTGGACACAGATGCTGACACACAAGCTGGTGCTAGTGTCATCACTTTAGCCACCCCCCTCCCCCCCAAGTTTTATGAGTTAAAAATACCTAGAAATTTTTTGGCATTGTCTTAAGCACTCTAATGGTTGTAATTTTTAAATGGGAGCAGAATTTACCTATCATATTTTATAATATTTGGAGTCATAACTGCACTAACAGGTTTTGGATAATTCATGATGGATTTTTTTATCATGATAGTACAGCAGTGAGGCCAATTAGGAAACAAGGTTAATTTCACTGGATTTTATCTCATACTGTTTTTTTTAACTCGTCTGGCATTTTCAAAGGAGACTATAGATTTGCACTTCATCTGAATGCTAGTCACACAAAATTGTAAGGAATGGTTCTTAAAGTTGCAGTTACAATTATCTGATATGTGAGTCTACTGCAATGGGTTACAGATCAAGGGGAATTCCTCTTCATGTCCACTGATTTTTTTTTTTGCCAAAATACGTGTCTTGGATTAAGAATTTCTTTAAAATAACATTTTTTGTGCCATTTTTTCTAATTCCTTGTATACTTTGATGTAATATTTGGTATGTGATCCTATGACTATGACATACAAATTAAATTTTGATTTCAGACTAGTCCATTGATTTTTGAAATTTTCAGTTAATTGAATTTAATTCACCAGTTCCCCCAACACTCTTTTTCCAAAAGTCAAAGAAACTAATTAACGATTTACCTGTATGGGAATTAGTATTTCCTGAGAAAGACTTTCATCTCTCAGAATACTGGTCATTTGAATTGTGTAATATCATGATTGAAATATAATTACCATGAATAATTAGCAGTATGTCAAAACTAATTACCTTCCCCGTGTCACCTTGAGCTCTTTCATTAGGAAATTTACTATCGACATATACTTCCTGCAGACCCCCGTCATTTCCGACAAAAAATTTGATTGCTACGATACATATGACAGCTACTACAGCAAACTTAAGTAAAGTTACTGTGTTTCTTCTCATTGTGGTTGGTCTGCTACAACTGTAATGTTAACACCATCTATTTTCTTTTGGTTCACTGAAAATAAATTAAAAAAATGGAATAAATGGTATGCTAGTTGCTGCTATGCTAATTCAAGTTACTGTAAATTGTTACCCAATGTAACAATGTTGAATATATTGCTGTTACTGATATTTAAAACTGCTTTCGTCCTAAAACAGAAGAATATACCTGTCCAATTAGATTACAATTTCTTATAGACTTGCAATGTTATTTCCATAAGAGATCCACAATTCTTTGAATATTTGAATAACTAGTACCTATTTATCCATGAGCAAATTTCATAAATACAGTAGAACTTCGATGGCTCGAACTGCAATATCTCGAACCCCATGGATGTCTCCAACCCATTTTCTGGTCATTTAAACATAGTTTGACCTCGATAACTCAAACATCCCTCTCGCTCCAACTGTTTTCATCAGTCCCTAGGGTATTCAAGCCATCGAAGTTTGACTGTAACTATATAATGTTTAATGCAAACAGTTGTTAGAAAGAAATTGTGGAAAAAAATCAAAACATACAAACTTAAATATTCTTCTTAAACAGCAAAAGCACTTTAATTCACATTCTATGTGTCGCAATAAAACTGATGGTAAGTGTCATCTATTTTTTGATAATATACTTGAGCACATTGACACATTTTATCATTTCATGCTGCATATATTCCTGTTACTGAATGTTTAATTGTACGATATAGGTAAATATATCCATGTGTGAACATACTTCAGAAATTCTATAAGTCTATATTAGAATATTACATGTACATGTATACGTTACATTTAATGATTTACCTAGAATATCGCCAAACTCCTTTAAAACTGAGAAAAATTTCAAAACCCAAATCGTACTAATACCTTTAAAGTGAACTCATCAATATAATGGAGATGTAACAGCTTTGCCACCAATCTTTTGCGACGATATTTCCCAGCATTAAAATAAAAAAAATTGTAGCTATTGACAGATTTATTGAAGTATAGTTAAAAAGATATATATAAAATCTGTTGCAGTATTTTGTTACCCAATAATCTTATCAATAATCCTATACGTTAACGTTTGTCAGTGTGGTGTAGCCTACGTCAAACAATAGATCCTATGTTGTTGATTTTAAATGTCTCAGTTCCCATGATCAACTTGATTTGTTCATATAATTTCAACAGAATGTCAGATTACTATAAACATGCTTTCGCTTCCAAACGATTTAATTTGAACTTACTTTACGATATGACAAAAGTAAAATTCTTATAAATTCTCTTTGAAGTGATACATGGGTAAATGACTATATGCATTTGTGGATTTTGTGCACTTTCGATTTTGCTAAAAAACCCTGGATGACTTCTACAGATACATTACAATAAAACACCTCCCTTTTCTGCATATTGTACTCTGCATGACATAATCCTTTCTGTATATTTACTTTATATATCTTCATTTTATATTTTCTAATTTAATACTTGTACTGGTGTTCTGCTGACTTCTTACAATATGATTTTTATGAAAAGCTGAGCCATCAATACCCAATAATATACAATTATGGCCTTTTGCAGAGCTTGACCCAAAGGGGAGTAATAACAACTCAAAGCCACCATAAGATCTTCAATGAACGGTGAGAAAACCCCACACCCAACGGCAGGTCGGAGTCGGCCCCTGAACAAAGAGCAATCAAGTCCAGCGAAATAAACATCATCCTAGACTCCAATAGATATATATATATCTTTGGTTTATGGTCTTCCAAACTTTTAAATTTGATGTGCACTGAAAAGAGATAAATTGTCAGATTGGTAATTATGCAGAAACTAAATTTATAGTAACATTGGTATTTGTTATTTAATATGTTGATTTCGACAATTTTCGATTAACTGAGAAGCCTTTCCATTAAAATATCCTGGCAAAAGTTTTTGTATTTTATGGAAAGCAGACATCTTTAGGATGTAAAGGTATTTGAAATTATGCTTTTCAGATTTCTCAAATTCTATCCATTATTCCTATCTTTACATATTTTGCTCCATAGTAGCCTCCAATTTTTTTGTCCTCAAAGACTTCAGTAGCTCGATCATTTAAGGTTAAAGGTCCCCTTTCCAGTTCAATGTTTACCTTATGTAAATTTTATGTAAAATCCCCAGCCTTAACGGTTTGTTGGTTCTTAACAAATTTTTGTTTGCAGATAACTGTTTCATTTATGCATAGATGTCTCACCAGTCCCTACTTGGTCGCTAAAACAGTCATGTACTACTCAAGAGCAACCTACAACTATTCTAATCAGAAAAGATAAACAATGTTCACTAGACCATGAAATTGACGTCAGGGTCAAAAGCCATACCGCAGACTGACATGTACTAACCAAGACCAAGCTATATACCAAATATCATTGACCTAAAGCTTGTAGTTATTGAGAAACAAACTTTAGCAAAAAACTTAACCTGGGCACTTGTCCAGGAAATTGAGGTCAATGTCCAAAACCATAAGGCAGACTGACATGTACTAACCAAGACCAAGCTATATACCAAATATCATTGATGTATAGCTTGTAGTTATTGAGAAACATACTTAAGCAAAAAAACTTAACCTGGACTTAAGCAAAACAAGAGTGGACCCTAATAGATGTCTCGCCCGTCCCTGCTTGTCACTAAAACAGCCATGTACTACTCAAGAGCAACCTAGAAGCCAATTATTATTACTGTACCACTTACAGTAATTGAGAGACTACTCTAATTAGAAACACTTAACTTTGTTCACTAAACCATGAAATTGAGGTCAAGGACAAAATGCATATGTCAAACTGGCATGTACTACCCAGGACCAACCTACATAATAAATATTAGGGACCTATCACTTATAGTTATTGAGATATGGATCTAATCAGAGAAACTTAACGTTGTCACTAGACCGTGAAATTGAGGTCAAGAACAAAAGTCATATGCCAGACTGACATGTACTACTCAAGACCATCCTTTATACCATATATCACTGACCTACCACTTATAGTTATTGAGATATGGATCTAATCAAAGAAACTTAACGTTGTCACTAGACCGTGAAATTGAGGTCAAGAACAAAAGTCATATGCCAGACTGACATGTACTACTCAAGACCACCCAATATACAAAATATCATTGACCTACCACTTACAGTTATTGAGATATGGATCTAATCAGAGAAAGTTAACGTGGTCACTGGACCCTAAAATTGAGGTCAAGGACAAAAGGCATATGCAAGACTGACATGTACTACTCAAGACCAACCTATATACCAAATATCATTGACCTACCACTTATAAGTAATGAGATATGGATCTAATCAGAGAAAGTTAACATGGTCACTGGACCGTAAAATTGAGGCCAAGGACAAAAGGCATATGCCACACTGACATGTACTACTCAAGACCAAACTATACCAAATATTACTGACCTACCACTTACAGTAATTGAGATACGGATCTAATCAGAGAAACTTAACGTGGTCACTGGACCGTGCAATTGAGGTCATGATTGTATGTCCATCAGGTAGCACTTGATTAGTACTAACACTGGACCAAATATGATGTTCCTACACCGAAGGGTTTTCAAATTATCCTGTATTATAGTAAAAGATAACGCCGTCGCCGTCATACTTTGCACGCCTATGTCTCGCTTTTGCGACTTTCGTCGCAGGCAAGACAAAAACTTAACCTGGGCACTGGACCATGAAATTGAGGTCAAGGTCAAAAGCCATATGGCAGACTGACATGTACTAATCAAGACCAAGCTATATGCCAAATATCATTGACTTCTAGCTTGTAGTTATTGAGAAACGGACTTAAGTAAAAATAATTAACCTGGTCACTGGACTGCGAAATATAGGTCAAGGTCACATGATTTTGGGTCTGGCAGATAGGGTTCGCCGTAAGCTACCTATGAACCAAATATAAAGTTCCTACATTAAAGGCTTCTATATAAAAACTTGAGTTTAAGCTGCTGTCGTCCTCATACTTTGCACGCTGTCTGGCTTTCCGCGACTTTCATCGCAGGCGAGACAAAAATGGCAAATCATTCAAACAGACTGCATTTTTGTCCCAGAAAATATCCATCTACCACAATATTTTCAAGATTTTTTCTGCAAAATCATGAAATTTGTTGATACTAACATAAAATAATGGTAACTTTGCATGGGTAATTATCTAAATAATTTGCAGATAAATTTTTGGAATAAACCAACAAGCTGCTAAGGCTAGGGATTTTACACAAATTTCCAATAGGTTTGACATTGAACTGAAAAGGGGACCTTTAACCTTAAGGTCAGTGAGCAAAATTTCACTAGATGAAGATTTTCCTTCAATTTGAAAGTAACCAATAATGTCTCTAAGTTACACTAAGGTTCAAATTCAAGAGAGATTTCCTGCCATTTTTGAAATGAAATATCTTGAAAACAAGGCAAATTACCTATCAATGTTTTTAGCTGAATTTGTTCTGTTACAATCATTTTTCCATTTTGAAATATTAATTATCCCCGCACTTTCGAAGAAAGTTTTGGGATAATGTTATACCCTCCGTCTGTCCGTCCGTCCGTCTGTCTGTCCCTCCGTCCTTCCGTCACACTTTTCTTGTGACTCAAACTCCTCCTACATTTTTGGATTTAGGGATTTAATTTTGTTGTAAAATTGTTGCATATAGTCTGCAGATGGGCAATAAGCTTTCGGATTTTCGATATTGGTCTTGGTGCATGATGTCAACTCCTCCTACATTTATGGATTTAAGGATTTAATTTTGTTATAGAATTGTTGCATATAGTCTGTAGATGCGCAATAAGCTTTCGGATTTTTGATATTGGTCTTTGTGCAAACAAGAGGCCTCATGATGTCAATTTTAACAAAGACCCAAAGATGTGGATTAGACACATGTGGCATGTGACGCAAACTCCTCCTACATTTTTGGATTTAGGGATCAAATCTTTATGTAGAATTGTTGCATATAGTCTATAGATTTGCAATAAGCTTTTGGAATTTTGGTTCCGGTTCAAACTATGGTAAATTTCCTGAAAATGTCAAAGACACATATTTTTTTTTTATTTTGGCATATTATCTTATATTCTGACAAGTGTTTGGTAAAAAACAAAATTATGATACTTTAGGATTCTGAAAGGGGGTTCCAATTTTGGTAAATTTCCTGAAAGTCTCAAAGACCACTTATTTTTTTGGAATTCTACCTAGCAACCGTATTTAAAATGCTTGTGTAGTCTAGGAGGAACATTTTCATCAATTGGATTTCAAAAATATTTGATTCCAATTTTGGTATATTTCCTGAAAGTCTCCAAGACCACTTATTTTTTGGAATTCTACCTAGCAACCATACTTAAAATGTTTGTGTAGTTTAGGACGAACATTTTCAT
>MJUU01056091.1:0-10001 GCA_002080025.1 Modiolus philippinarum
AGACGTTAATGTTTTCTAGGGACGAAATCAAAAGCGTTCTTCGTTCCCAAAAGGACGGAAAGGCACCAGGCGTGGACGGCTTCCCTAATGAATTTTTAAAGTACGGCGGTGATATTATGGTTAAATCTCTTATTGATCTTTTTACTTTCATTTCCGATTTAGAGTGCATCCCACGTGAGTGGCAAAAAGGTCTTATCAAACCGATACATAAATCAGGTTCCAAAACTGATCTAGACAATTATCGTGGTGTTACTTTATCCTCAAATGTATATAAAACGTTCTCAAAGTCACTTGAGACAGTCATTACGTCACATATCGAAAAACATAACGTTCTTGGGGAGAGTCAAGGGGCATTCCGCAAAAATCGTCGCCTCGAGGACCATATTTTCTCTTTGCAAGGAATTTGCTCATTGCAAAAATCGGCAAAAAAATCGGTTTACCTGGCTTTCTTAGATTTATCCAAGGCGTTTGACAGAGTATGGCGCGAAGGTCTTTTCTCTGTTCTGTGGAAGCACGGAATACAAGGAAAATGTTGGCGGTTTATTCGTGACATTTATAAAAACGTAGATAATAAAGTTGTATTCGGTGATATGAGTCGGACTGGTTCGAACAGGAATACGGAGTGAAGCAGGGATGCGTCTTATCTCCGACACTTTTCTCGGTTCTTATGAACGACCTTGTCAGTATGATGGAAGCCAGCGGTATAGGTGTTGAGATTGCGTCCAACCTTATAAACTGTCTCCTATTTGCTGACGATGTTGTTTTCATAGCAAATTCCCCTGAAGACCTGCAAAAACTTTTAGATTTGTCATGCGAGTTTGCTATGAAATGGAACTTAAAGTTTAATTCAAAGAAATCGAAAATTATGAAAATGGGTAGATCAACCCATATTGAAGGACAATTAAAACTTGGAAATGATGCTCTTGAAGTAGTACAAGAGTATAAGTATTTAGGATATTTTCTAAATAAATCCTTAAAATCAAACTTCCACGTTAACAGTTTTTTAAAAGATAAGGCTGAGCGGCAACTTAATTACTTAGCCCATGTGCTGGGTGAACATGGTGACTTTCACCGGATTAATTTCGGGAACGCATTGTGGAATTCGGTTATACGACCGTCCCTTACACACGCTTGTTCAGTGTGGTTGCCTCTTACAAAACAAAGCAGAGATGCCCTGGAAAGATGGCAATATCGAGCAGCAAAAATAATTTTTCGAACTAATTTATCGATCCCGAAATCTGCATTGTTTTTAGAGTTGGGATGGGAACCTGTCTGTAATTTCATCGAAAGACAGAAAGTTTCTTACTATGAAAGGTTCTCTACCCTCCCAGACAGTAGATTATGTAAAATTATATACAACGAATTGTCCAATGTCTCAAAAGGTTTATGGGATTATGAAACAGAAGTATGTTCAATGATTTCTCGTGTTATCCCCCAAAATTGCAATTTTGATCCAAGCATGTTTAAGAAATGGCACGGTGTCGCTAAAAGAGAAACACTTCTTTCAGATATATTTGAGAAGTCTTCTCTTGACTTCTATCGTCACTGTTTTATAGACACTGTGAAACAGAGATATCTTTTTAATAATAATGACTTCTTTTCGTCACGATTAAAGTTATTGGCAAGAACCAATACTATTCCGCTTCAATCTAATTTATTCCGTATGAATTTGGCTGATAACGAAACGTGTCCGTTATGCAGCGCTAGCCGCGAAGATCTCGAGCGTTTACTTTTGCACTGTCCATCTCTGGCGTCTTATCGAGAAAATGTCTTTAAAGAAATTATCGAACTATCCTCCAGTCTTCCTTTTGTATTTAGTTTTGAAGAACTGTCGCCTAGTGCCAAGCTTCAATTTTTAGTTGGCGATATTGGTTATGCCTTTACTGGCGATATTGGTCAGTTTTATGATTTTTATGGAATGTATTATCTTAAAGAATGTTTTAAAATTAGAAACGAGTTCGTAAACATAAACATCATGTAGTTTTTATTGTAAGCTTTTTAAATGAGTTATATTTTTTATCTGCAGTCTGTTGTCGTTTGTGTTTTAACGATACAAGTAGTCCAGAGACTTTTATGCTATTAATTACAAATATATTTTATAAGAACTCTGTACATGTGTCTCTTTTATTGTATTATTATGTTTTATTATTGACGCACCACTGCTTCTACCCTGGCGGTTGGTGCCCCCGATGTAAAGGGGTAGTTATATATTGCAAGCTCGATTGAAAACATCGCCACCAGCAGAATACATCTTCTATCATCCAACGTTATAATAAAAACTTTTTAGTTTTCGCTAGATGAGCGATACATGCTAAGAATAGAGAGATTCTAGTTTAATAATCTTGAACAGCCACATTTTTAGATATTTTACCGTAGATGTCATGCCTGCTAAAGCAAAAAATGAGTTTTGTGATAGTATAATAATTTCCAGTGCAACTGAAGTTATGAAAAAAACACACAATTCTAAAATGTGCGAAATATAGCGTAAATAACAAAAGACCGAAATTGCTGAAAATTTATTAAACTGATACCATTCAAATAACTAAAAAACGAAGTTACTGTGAATTTACTTTCTGCATATGCGCATTTCGACAACTTATGTCTCATCAGTACATATAAAATCTAAACGTTTGGAAGACCATAAACTCAAAGATGTTTAAAAACTGATAGAGAACAAATAACCAATATGATCTAAATGTGAAGCCAAAATCAGCTAAGGACAGAGCTTCGCGTGAAGGAGATACACTTTAGTTTTCGATAAAATTTACAAAAAATTAAATATTGTAAGGTTCCAGAACTAATCGGCTTTCGGGTCATCACCGAAGTACTGACTACTGGGCTAGTGAATACCCTCGGGGACTAACAGTCCACCAGCAGTGGCATCCACCCAGTGGTAACAAATAACTAAATACCGAAGTTACTGTGAATTTACTTTCTGCATATGCGCATTTCGACAACTTATGTCTCATCAGTGCAGATAAAATCCAAACGTTTGGAAGACCATAAACTCAAAGATATTTAAAAACTGATAGAGAACAAATAACCAATATGATCTAAATGTGAAGCCAAAATCAGCTAAGGACAAAGGATATCCCGTGTCCAAATCGCAGTTGCTGAATTCTATCATGCACAACCAAAAAGCCAAGCCTTCCAACCTCCGACTTGACCACACTAAGATCTTGGACCCATGTTATTTTCATAATTTGCACTATTTTGTTTTAAGTTAACGATTTAAAGTGATTTTTAGTGAAACACTGCCACATCAAGCAGAGCAAGAATAATCGAAATGGCATTGAATATGAGCTATTGACAGTTTGTCTTGTTTATTTTGACAAGCAGTTCGCTTTTATAGAAATAAAACCGATTCAATAAATCTGTCCCCACCGTCAGTTTTTGACTTGTATATCTTTTGTCAGCGTCTGTGCTAAAGAAAACACAATGTTATCAAATGTGGACAGAAACAGACAAAATTTTGTGTGCATTCATACATAATACAAAAATACCCCAATATTATAATGTAGCATTTTGTCATCTTTTCACATAGGAGCTGCCAGTTAGTGAGTTAGTCACAACATCACTGCATTTGATCGGTCGACCCGAGGAACAACACAGTCCTACAACAAAGTTATGCCCACGACTCGAATAGTTGAGATCTATCATTTGTAAACCTTTTGTCGTTGATAGGGACTGTCTGTTACATAAATTTTCCATCATTTAATTGAAATGATTGAGATGATTATCATAATTGCGTTGTAGAATCTGGCCGTAACGGATGTCATTTTTCTTTAAGAGCAATAAACCCGACACAACAACTGTTTTATTGTTTCATCCTTTAACATGTGAACATATATTGAACAAACTTAAGAATTGTATTCATACTGACGATAAAAAATAGTTCGATTTACACATTTTCCAATTAATATGAGTCCCGTTTTATCGCAGACACAAGTTGGATTGGCTGTCTGAAATGTGGTATTGTAAACAGGTAAGCAGGATGTAGAAATATGGGACGCATTATCGCTGATGATAGCGATAAACGAATTTGAAGTCTTATACTATAGTAATGGTTGGTTAGTTATGTGGTCTGAAGTAGGATTTCAAATGTTACGAAAACTGAATTGTCTGACACTCAATTTTAAGCGATGTACTTGATGTAACATTGATTGATTGATTGATTGATTATAGCTTGCGCCTCTGGCCAATAAGACTTACCTCAGATCTATAACTATGCCAATATGAAATAAATTACGCAATGATACTATATTTTATAGGGAATAATACATGGCAAAATCCGTATCACATGTCGTATCATCCCGAGTTACCAATATCAGCCCGAGGGCCTCTGGCCCGAGGGATGATATTGGTGGAGGGATGATACGGCATGTGATACGGATTTTGCCATGTATTATACAGTTTATCATATATTTAAACAGAGGACTACTTAATACTTAAAAATGGAATTCGTAAGAAAAAAAAATTCAAATTGGATGGAAAGGACTTGAAGTATGGTATAAAATCTAACATGTAAAAGAAAAAGGTTTGCTAGATTTTTTAAATTGACACCAAGATTCACGCCAAACAAATTTTTGTTACCCTTCAAAAAAATTTTTTACCCCCAAATTCTTTTTACCCCCNTAGATATTCATGAGGTTCCTAATAATTAGGCAACACTGATTTACATGTACACTTCGTGCATGAGTGACTTGGATTAAAAATGTTTTGGTATACACAAAAATGTATAGTTGTTAGATGCTTCTCCAGTGGTTCAGCTCGTAACTGCAATGAACTGATTATGTAAATAAAGAGCATACTGGTGAGGAAATTACCGGTGTTATATTGCCATTTTTCCCCCATGCCAGTTTTTCCCCCGAGGAAAAACTGGATCGATCCTATTTTACCCCCTAGGAAATTTTGGATCAGAGCCATTACTGGAATGCGAGTACATATTGCAGATTTTCCCCCATGCTAAAATCCCCCCCCCTTTATTTGGATATAAATGTATAATGTACATCCGATTTGTAAGGTGTTTTATTTTTTAATCATCAGCTGTTTTAAACAAATAGGACTGATTTATTTTTCGTTGTATGATTTTCATTACAAATATTTTGTATATATTCAACAAAAAAGGCGTTTATATAATTCGGTTTTTCCGTCTACCAATCTGTCTGAAATTGAATTTCAGGTCGCATTAATAGCTTTGTTGAAATTTATTTTGAAGTTTCGCCTGTAGGACCCAAGCAAACACAAGTAAATAGAAATAACAATACTAATACACAATGGAAGGATATGGAGTAAATACACATGAGACAGTCTGTAAAATACATTTTATATCCAACAAAGGAACAATGCTTTACTTGTTGTTCTTCATCTTGAAGTCACCATGAGGCCTTCAACAATGAGCTTTGCTCATACCCCATAGTAAGTTCGAAATGGCCCCTAGCACATGTTTGAGCGGAATTCTTTGCTAAATGACGAACATCGCTACTAAATGTTCATGTTTCTTTTCTTGTCATGGATGCGGGATCGTCAACAAACATATATTGAACTGGCAAAGTGCTCTTACAATTACTGTAATAAAGGGAAATGCCTTGACTAGAAACCTATTGCACATTAAGGGGTGAGTGGGTTAATTTTTTCCTCATCTGCATCAAAAAGAAGCCTGTGATGATGAATAACAAATATCAAAGTTACTGTAAATCTAGTTTTTTGCATATGACTATTTCGACAGCTGATGTCTCTTCAGTGCAGATTAAATCAAAATACTTGGCAATTCATAACCGAAATATGTGTTCAGCTGACCGAGAACAAATTACAAATAGAATCAAAAGTAAACCTATGCAATATCAGTTAAGGACATAAAGCTATGCAAGAGGAAGATACTTCTTAGTTTTGATTGGACAAATTTTTCTCAAATTTAGACCTTTTTAGATATGGCAAGTTTCCAAATAAAATCAGTTTTAAGTCAACACCAAAGAACTGACTACTGGGTTGGTGAATACCCTCGGGGACTAACAGTCCATCAGCAGAGGCATAGGTGTGGGAAAAGTGTGAGAACGTCGCAAATAGTATCGATAACGTCTGGGAAAAAACTGGCTTACATGATTAATAAGGAGAAAATCTGGACTGATCCAGTTTTTCCCCTCTAAAGTCGACGGGGGAAAAACTGGATCGTGCCAATTTTTCCGGGGGGAAAATTAGGATCGATCCAGAATTTCCCCCCGGAAAGACTAGCATGGGGGAAAATGGCTATATGACACCGGTAGCTGTCAATAACTACTGCCTCTTTTTTAGGCGTTAGATTCTGTCGTCCCTTTCTTGTTGTCCCTGAATGTGTAGTTCATGATCATGACACATTCTTTATTCTCGAAAACCGAATAACAGATTCTAGTACTAGTATTTCCATGCGTTTTTAATTCCACCTGACGGAGATAATGGGCAATTAAAATGCTTCCTTCAAAATATTGGATACAAACAATGTATGTTTTAAGACCCATTTGTATTTCTTCCAAAGTTTTCTATGCAGCAGTACCAATAAACTATAGAAATTAGAAATACCTGATTTGTATGATCCTGATAAACTGTAGAAATGGAATCTTCAGAGGTACTTCGACGACTTTGCCAAATTTTTCGTCAAGAGCTTAGTATTACCAAGGACTTGGTATGACCATTGCCATATTGTGGGATACATGTCCAAACTTGTTGGTCATTTTTGTGACATGTGATCATGATAGAGTAATTTTTCATTAAGTTTTTTTTCACACACATATAAAATTTGTTCCCTGTACGCTTTGCATTATCATGTCATATTTTGGTATGCTGTTTCAGACTTGAAGCATTGGCTCACAAATTACTTCATGAAATAAATTTTAACACCAGAAGAGTTTTTGGAGCCCATTTGTCACGGTAGAAAATTGCCACAGACAGTTAACTTCCCATTTTTGAGCATTAATACTCCTACATCTCCGAACTTGAAATGGCGACTACATTTCATTACTTTTTCGCTATTTCCGTGTCTGTAGTTTGTACAAGGATATTGTTAACCGAGCGAAAAACTGTCCCCAAAACTAAGTTATGTTCAACCACTATTCCAATTACTACAATAGAAGTTTTATGGTCGTCATCATGATATACAATGTTTCTATTTTGCAATTGACATGTTATATAAGTGTTGGTTTTTCTCGCTGCAGCAAAAGAACCGATCTGTGATACTAGAACAGAAATTATATTGTGTTAGTAGATGCACCTTTGATAATCACGAAGTTCCTGATAAAAATTATTAAAGTCAGTCTGCGCTATATTTCATGCATGAGTGTCTCAGGTTAAAGCGTGCGTTAAAGTCTAGATTTGAGATACTAGAGCAGGTGAAGGAATCACGGGATTTTGTCGGTAGATGCGTCTTGATAAGTAATAAGATTCCTAAAAAAAAAACTTCTAGCTGTTATTTGTTCTGTTACTGACTTATTTTAACCAAGACCAATCAGTAAAAGAATAAGCTGTAGTTATCAACTGGTTCGTCCGCTGTTATGGAATTGACAGCACTAATTGCACACTTCTAGAGCACCCGCTGATACTTTTAGTATTTGTAGGGTTCACACTTCTAATAATTTAAATGGTGATTTTTTTTTTAAATTGTGTTATGTTTTCATGTTATCTCTATTTAGTGTTACATCTTAATTGCCGTGTTTTTTTCTACTTTTTTGAGATTATTTTCCGTTTTCTGCTTTTTTCCTTTGATATTCGTTTGTCAAATATGTATATAATATATAAATTATATAATATTCATCTGAAAATCAGCCAAATAATGTTGGATCTACATATTTGTATCAGCATTTTTTTGGTAGTTCTCTCTGAGGTTTGTGACATCCATGCCAAAAAAAAGCCTGCACTTCCCCAAGGGCCCTAAACCTTTCGGCTACTTAGACTTTAAATCATAGCTTTCGTTTACCGGATAATACCTCCTCGTAGTTTTAATTTGATGTTGTAACGAAGTACATAATGTACAGGAGCTAGGTGCAGAACAGTTCCGATGAAGCAGAGAGGATTCAATGTTGCTGCTGCACAAAAGATTTTATTTTTAATTACATGAATAGATTTTTCCTGTCTTCTGATCGGCCTTTAAGTCACTTTCAGGTCATGTCCAATCGTTATAGTATTCATATACGCTACATTTTTCCGCCTCTATGGTTATATTCAAAAAATAGAACAACGCCGGTCATGCGGAATGAACAGCAGTCAAGCGGAATGTGATAGTGCATGGTTTACTAGAAATAGAACGAAATTTAAATGACACAACGATAATTAATATTGTTCTGATAGTTCATTTTCATTTAATAACTCCATTTAATATAACTGTAAACTTTTTATTACACCAGTAATTGAATTCCATTGTTTTTTGTTGTTTTTTTTTTTAATTTTTGTTGTTGCGAAAATACCTTTTTTGTGAACTTTGAGAATTTTACATATTTCAAGTATAAATATTGTGGTACTAAAGATGTTTAGAGCGCCTGTTGTAAAACAAGTTTATTCAGGTAATACTAGTAAATCAATTACTGGCTTTGTTAAAAGTCGCCATCGTGATTTGTCAACCCTCAAAAATATATTCACCTCGCTTACGGCTCGGTGAATATTACATTTTCTCGGGTTGATAAATCACGATATCGACTAATAACAAAGTCATAAATTGTATAATAGTAATAATATATATATTTTCGTTTGCCAATGTATATAATTGTGACCCAGCTACTGGTGTAACCAAAACACTTCCATCTAATATTGACTTTGTAACTTATAGTATTGTGAGTATTGTCACCACAACTAAACCAAAATGGGTTTATAAGTACATATCTTGTATCAGCTCTGTGCAAAGAAAGAAATATCAATTTTTGATGTAGAAACAAACAATTAATCAGTCAATACACCACCCCATTTGACCCGTGAAGAAGGTCAGACTGGAAAACATTTAAGGAATTGACCCTACATAAAGTTTTGAATGGTGACGATGAAAGCCATTCAAGGCAATCTATTAAGACTCAGTTGATCGATGTGCCATTGCGAAAAGGAAAAAATAAGGCTCTAAATAAATAATCTCAATATTTTAATGAAAAAATAACAATAAATGAAAATCACAGTAGTGCTATTTCAGGTTCTGATGAGTATTTATCTTGAATTCTGTTCAGTATGATGGTATGCTGTTGATGTAGCATGTCACTTATGAAATATTTCACAAACATGGGACACTCAACCCGTATCTCTTCTTCTATCTGAGTATAGGTTTTTAGACCTTGGTTTACGGCGTAAATATTCCATTCTATATTAACTGAAAAAATAAATATGCATGCACTTATAAACATGACGCAACTTGAATGAAAATACAAAGATATGAAGTAAATGCACATGAGACAAAGTCTCTACAAATACATGATAAAACGAGCAAAGGAACAACTCTTTTATTGTTGCACTTCATCGTGAAACCTTAAAATGAGTTTTGCATCAAGGCTAGATGTCAACCAACGCTACATCCAAGTTAATCCCCATCCCTATGTGTGCGGGGTCGTCAACAAACATAAAATTTATTGGCAACTGTTCATACAATCACTGTCATTCGTTGCAAAACAAAAAGACTAGCGGAAGACAATCACAAAATGTAAAACCATGCAATGGAACAAGGCTTTATTGTTATATCTTCATCTTGCCTTCATCAATGTGCTTTGCTCCTATCTCATACCAAGTTCAAGATGGCCCCTAGCACCGGTACTAGCGGAATTCATTGCTAGATGTTTGAAGCTTCAGGTAAATTTATGATCAACAAAAGGAAAGGGTGGTAATCTGTATAAATAGAAGAAAAGATGTAGTATTGTTTGCTCTTAGAGATTCTTGTTAAAACTTTACATACATGATATTCGCGTAGATTCTGACTTGGGGATGGTTTATTACATTGCATATTCTGTATTTAACTATTTGCCCAATTATTAACATAATTACTCTAGGAGATAGACCCCTGT
>MJUU01056091.1:10528-29849 GCA_002080025.1 Modiolus philippinarum
CTGTCTTTAATTTCGATTTCAACTCTGAAATAAAAATTTCATTTATCATTGGTGGATCCAAGGGGGTGGTTCCGGGTTTTGGGACCCCTTTTTGGACAATCATGTATTTTTAAATGAATATTCTTGTGTTTTAGTAAGAAAATACCCTAAAATTTATAAGTCATTTCTTATAGTTGTTCCGAAAAGTTTTTATTCGATAAGTAGAATTTTATCATAAGGGGTACCTACTTCGTACATAGCTCTGCCCTTTCGGTATGTATCATAATAGTTTGATTTTCGGTCCTCCAAATGCTTGATTTTTATCCCCACTGAAGAGATATAAGTTGTAAAAATGGTCATTTACAGAACTCAACTTGAATTAAAAGTGATTTTTGTATTTTGTTGTTTTATTAATAAGGACGGAATACATCTACTCAAATACAAGCAATACTTAATAATTACAAATTGTTAATTCAGATTGGGTATAACGAATAGCAGCTGAATTCTTGCTGATGACCTTAATTGGTTACGGTACTGCTACGTTTTTCATGGACCACTCTGTGCACTTCCTTTTTGCGTAAAGAACACCAATATCTTCATAAATTAATTTTAGAAGATATTATACTCATTTAACAAAAAATATATTCGCCGCATAGGATTCATACCCCTCTTCAGTTGAGCGCTCATCACAGATAACTGAACTGTTAGGGACATACCATTTAAGGGGGGTATGGTTTTCCAAAAAAAATATTTTGAAGCTGATTATATGTGAAAAAAAAAATTTTGCAGCAAAAATTATGAGAAAAAATTCTGTAGGAGGCTTTCTGCCTAAAAAAAATAATAATGCTAATTTCGAATAAAAATATTTTGTTGATACGAGTTAAAAAGATGAATAATTTTTTTCGCACGAAGCGCGAAAAAAAATTTCTGTCCAAAAAAAAACATACCCCCCCTTTCAAGTTAAATGATCGGTCCCTTACTGGTGGCTAAAATGTTACTGAAAACAATCTGCAATTATGCTGAAATCAAATCAATCAGATAAGAAACCTCTATTGTTGGTTAAATAGGACATAAATGAACTCTTTAATTGCCTCTTCTGTACTATCATTGGTGACAACTTCGCCAAATTGTTTCATAAACTAATATTGTGAATTGAAATAGAAATGCATATTTGATCTGGAGTGGCAATAAACGGCAAAAACATGTTTTAGACTACAAGTTAAATGCTATGAAAATGGAAAATGTAAATGTGGTAACCTATGCATGTACATCGGAAGCCTGGAGCGGCTATGTCAAATATCTCGCAAACAGCGATCTCTTGTGAAGAAAAGAACGACCATGTTTAAAATATCCAGATAATTTTGCATATCTGTTCTTGAGAATTTAAAAAAAAATGCACGTGTAGTTGAAGCACATTTATTGGAAGTCTTGTACATCTTTAGACATCATTGTGTTATTCGTACTGGACTAATCTCACCAAATAAATATAAAGTTTACTTACGCTTTTGGGTGAAGAAGTAACAAATTAATAGGCTCTTTCAATAAGTAATAAACTTCGTTAGGATCAGCTTCAACAAAACTGGACAAATTACGAACATCTGACGACAAGTGGAAGAAGTAACATACAAATGCAACAGACACAGTCCAGTATATTGTCTTTCTTGTAATCACAGGAGGAGAACGTTTATGGCTTTTTGGCATGTTTCATTATTTGCATAAAAATACTCGATACCATTTTAACATATATAAGTTACTTATACTATCTGTACTACTTGAACTTTGAACCTGATTATCATATTTGATAACATTATTAGGTATGCAATGTACATAGATCGTCCCCGTTGTACCGATCAAATATAGGTAAGACTATTGATTTCGTTTTTGTTTGTTTTTCAAAACTTGTAATTATTTGTCTGCAACTATATATACTAAGTATACCTAGCATATACATTTGCTTTCTTGGTAAGACCATGATAATCTACCTATTTAGTACATAGTCCAAGCTTCGTGCTATATATTGACCACCTAACTTAAAGCTTAAGTAAGTATATATGTACACATGTAATACAAAACAAACTCTTCCGCAAGTATTCCACTTTTCATTTTAAGATTGTAAGCTCATGATGTTTTATTCCCATAATTCGTTGGCCATAAATGTATGTTGTATTGTTTAAGTTGTTCTTATTCAATTTCACAGGAAATGTGATTGCTATAATAGTCACTTGATTGGATATTTTATTGGAATTAGAAGAAAAAAAATAGAAACAGTTTTTATGTAATTTTGAACGGGATATTACTCTATTTCAAACTTATTCTTCACATAAAAAGACCAGTTTAAGATTTTTTCATGCAACAAGTGAGACATATCTAGGTAGGTAACTGTATTAAAACTGCCATGCTTCTAACCAGCTTTTGTTTGGAAAATGTGCTTATATGTTAGTCTCTGTGTATTTTTAGAGTAAAAATAATAAATCATTTCACCTTTATAAAAAGTTTAAATTAAAGCATTCCATTATTACCATATAATGAATAAAATGATAGCGATTATGCCGAATATTTGTTGAAAGGGGTAATATGTTTGCATGTCAAAACTGTATGTGTTTTTGAGACAATTTGAAAAAAAAAATAGAAATAGTATAAATATGTATAAAAGATTTGTTATATTTGTTTTTATATATGTATGTTTATTTATGTGTATGTGTGTGCCTTGTTTTAACCAATGTGTATATATACATGTATATATTTTTCTAAACCTCTTGTAGTACGTGGTATACTGTGCCTAAATTGAAATAAACTTGTATTGTCTACGAGAGTGCAGTTAGACAAAATGTATTCTAACAGATTATAGACATATAATGAAGCGATGTGTCATAATTTTTTTCAAGCTAAAAACCAATTTTGTGAGGTATTTACATCTCAAAGTCAAAACAATAAAAATTCTGAAAAACGGAAAATTCGAGAATTTCGAGCAAAATGTCCGAATAAAGACTTCTGAAAAAAAGTTAAATCTACTTAATTAAATGGTTTTCTTTTTGTCAGCTGTAGTGAAATATACACAAGAATTTGCATTTAACGTTTTTTCATTGAATATTTTTAATTTTCCTTTAATTTCTTATGAGAGGGGTTCTATTTTTTTTTTTACATTTGTGAGCCTACAATAAGGCTGAAACTATTTTTTACACAATTTTTCGCTTACATATCAAAAACCCTATTAATTTGGCAACTATAGACCAAAAAGTCGAAATGGTAAAAATAACCAAAATCCCGAAAATTTCCATTTTCCCCAAAATTTAACGAAAACTAAAATTTTTTGTACATGTAAGTTTAATGACAATAGTCATATTTTCAAGCGTTGTATCACATCTGGTAAGTTAAGCAAATGACGAAGGTTGTTTTTTTGAAAGAAATTAACAGCCCAAATCGTCATTTTCGCTATTTTTTGCAAAGGGGGTATATTTTTTGCATCGCCAGACTATAAGAATTTCGTAAATTGCATATATTAATATTCATTTTAAAGGATAGTAAATTAGCGTTGATCTGATACCAATTTTAAGTTCATGTTACTTTTCAAACTTAGACCCCGTATGCTATTTTCCTCACAATTTGGAATTCAAATAATGGATAGTAAATATTTTTACTAAAAAAAGAATACAAGGATATATGGTTGCTGGGAAGAATTCCCAAGAATAAGTGGTCTTAGGGCTTGCTATATGGTGTGAAGTTTCTCACTGTGTTGAAGACCGTATACGGTGACCCCCTAGATACTTTGTTTTGGGTCATTTTAACCTGGAGATGGGATGTTGTCTCCTTGACATTTACCCCATTACCTTTCTTTTTCATATTTAAGATTTTCAGGAAGTTTACCAAAATTGGAATCAAATATTTTGGAAATCCAATTGGTGTAAATGTTTCTCCTAATTCAAACAAATTATTAAAGTATGGTTGTTAGGTAGAATTCCAAAAAAGAGAAGAAAATAAGTAGTCTTTGAGACTTCCAGGAAGTTAATCAAAATTGGAATCAAAATTTTTGGAATCCAATAAGTGAAAATATTTCTTGAAAGCAAACAAACTCTTAAAGTATGGTTGCTAGGTAGAATTCCCAAAAATAAGCGGTCTTTGAGACTTTCAGGAAATTTACCGAAGTTGGAATCAAATATTTTTGAAATCCAAGCGGTGAAAATGTTTGTCCTAATTGAAACAAATTCTAAAAAGTATGTTTGCTAGGCAGAATTTCAAAAAAAAATAAGTAGTCTTTGAGACTTTCAGGATATTTACCACTAAGAATCTTATTTCAGTATTCAGAACTTTATTTTTTCCAAACACTTCCAAAAGAATATGATCAGATTATATATACCAAAAGTTCAAAAATAAGAGTCTTTGACATTTTCAGGAAATTTACCAAAGTTGGAACCGCAAACTACATTCCAAAAGCTTTTTTCACATCCGCAGACTAGTCTACAATTCTATAACAAAAAAAATGTAGTAGGAGCTCCATTGATGTCAAAATCGACATCCGACATCTTTGGGCCTCTTGTTTGCACCATGACCAATAACAAATTTGCGCATCTGCAGCATATATACATTACAATAATTCTATAACAAAACTGATTAAATCCATAACTCCAAAAATTTAGGAGGAGTTCCACTAACAAGTTCACATGTGTCAAAATCGACATCTTGGGGCCTCTTGTTTGCACCAAGACCAACATAAAAAATCCTAATGCTTTAAGTTATACAACATATTGATTTACTTACTTGCTTACATATTTACTTACTTTTTGGATTAAAAGTTCAAGCTTACTTAGACGGCTGAAAAACACGGATATTTCGCGCTATCCGTCACAGCATGTTATTTAGTCGTACTTTCAGTCCTTCCGCAGAGAAAAAAATCGCAAGTTTTGAGAAAAAGTACAAGCTTTCATATAACACCTCTCAATGATGATGCATATTTTCGAGCTTTGGAAAACCTGAAGTTAATGACCTTGATATAGGAGGTTTGTTGTGATTTTCTCTTTGAAATCCAAGTTTGAAATAGATCGAATGGGTTACATTTATTCGAAGCCAGAGATGTTTTTTGATATTGCCTGCCTATCAAAAAACATCCCTGGCTTCGAATCCCGAAAGGGATTACAGATTCTGGATCACTTGAACTTGGCGACCACAATACTGGAATACTAGTATTGTCCACAATACTGGAATAAAAATTTTATTCCAGTATTGTTGAAAAATTTGAATTTTGTATATTGTATTTATATATAAAATAATGTATTTATGAAGTGTAATATAAATGTATACAAAGTAATTATTTATCGAAAAGTTTATGGTTTTCTGTATGTGTATTGTGAATTCCAGGTGTAATTATGACATGTATTGAAAAAGATTATATTGTTGATTATAGAAATATATGTATTGAATAATTATCTCGTTGTTTGAACAAACTAAATAGAAATTGTATGTTTTTTATGTCTTCAGGTAATATTTTATAAGTCATGTTTTAATATTGTTAGAACATTGTGAAATAAATAAAATATATCGTGTTTCGATGATTTATTCTATCTTATAACAGAATACACTTCAGACAAGATATAGCATTAAATAATTTGTCACTGTTGTTGTCAGATGTCAAACACCGCTGGGCAGTCAAAAGAGTTAGCCTCGTCTGGTCAATGGTCTTGGTGTCCATGGGTCCGTTGGTACTCAGCATGTTGATAGTTGGGTTTGTCTGGCTATCTCGGTCTTAAGTTGTTCACGGGTTATCTTGAGTATGTTCTTCATTACTGTCTGAACCCGGAATGTTTGTTGTATTGGTACTCTGTCTCGTCGGGTTTTCTTGTTCTTTTGACCTGGTGTCCTGATCCTACTGTGTCGGCGGGAAACTGTACGGCACATTTGCTGTTATAGTGGTGCGAGTCTTGTCTCCATAAGTCTAATTTGGTCTGTGGTTTTTGTCAATTATGTTATGGTACTGTTTCCAATCTGAGTTTTGAACTCTGTAGCCCAGCTTGGTGCGTCATCTTTCTCTGTCATTGACCTGCATTACAGTAATCTCTTGTTCCTGAAAATCTTGTTCTTCTTTATGTGTTGTGTGTATAGCTCTGTTGTTACCGGTGTAGTTGGTCGAGCAGTCTCTGGGATGTCTTCTTCATTGAGTTTTTCTATGGTCCAGTTTTTGAAATATTTAAACTTGTGTATGGTTAGAGTTAACTCAATTCTTTCAAGGACAGACATGTTGTGTGGAAACGGATTGACATTTGTAGTTTTCTTTTACTCAATGGCTTGGTTACTCAATATACAATAATTGTGCAATATGGCTTGTCAGACTAATTGGGTCTCTAATTAAATTGTGTTTAAAGCATTTAATCAAATTTCGATAAATCACCTTTGATCACATACTAATTACCATGCTCATTCTAATTAAACTACCAGTTATCACCTTTGATCACCTATTAACTCTAATTAAAATAACAAAATAGCACCCCTTTTTTACTTTAATATTCTTTTTATCATAAAACATACCATACCCTATAAACTTTATATTACTATGAACTTGACGACCACAATACTGGTACAATACTGGAATACAATACTGGAATAAAATTTTTATTCCAGTATTGTAAACAATACTAGTTTTCCAGTATTGTGGTCGCCAAGTTCAAGTGATCCCAGATTCTGATACACAGGCACTTGTTTCATAAAAAAAATCAGTCCCTCCCTCTCTTTTTTTCTGAAACAAGTGCCTGTGTTCTGATAGCTATGCCCCCTTCATTAAAAACTGCGGCTATGTTTGTATATTTTCATTAGATTTTGCAAACAAAGCAATTTTTGAACAGGATCTTAAAAACATGTTAAAAAATAATTTTTTCCAGGGGTCATGAAGGTGGGGGTTGTTTACTTGCAAGTTGCATGTATTTAGAGTTATTCAATAATTGGATAATTTTCTAAGTTTTCACATGTAGCTGTAGTTGTACTAGAAGGGTAGGTAATTGACAATATCAGCGATAGCAGTGTTTTGTGCCTCTAGTGGATATATAAAGTTCTATAATTTCAACAAACGGGTGTACATGTTTCTTAGTCTAAATTATCTGTCCTTTACAAAGCTACTTTTATCATCCTATGTTCATCTTTTACTGATCTGACTTGTCAAATCAATATAAAAAACAAAAAGTCAGATCAGTAAAAGATGAACATAGGATGATAAAAGTAGCTTTGTAAACGACAGATAATTCGGTCTACATGTTTCTCCTATTGTGAACTATGATAAATCTGCACATTTTAACATTAATTTGCGCAGGATCAACCGAACGAGGCAATCACAATACTGGTATACTAGTATTGTTAACAAATCAAGAACAAAATTTTATTCATGTATTGTAATTTTTTTAGATAATGCAACAATACTGGAATATAGTATCGTATCCCAGTATTGTTCCATAATTTAATGTGTCATTTCCTATTTGAATTTGTTATTACATTTTGTATTATAACAAAATAAATTACAGTAAAAATAAGGATTTTATTATTATTTTTCAATTAGCATGATCAAGTTAATCAAAGCCCCCTTAAAAGATTAAACTTTATTATTTAGTTGGGAATAATGTACCAAGCTTAGTTAGCTTACTTGTAAAGAAATGTCATACATAAATGTGACCATAATTCAGGGATTTACCCCCACTTCTGCCAGGTGGGGTCCCAGGGACCTACCATTTTATTTTTCCTGGGTCATTTTGGACAAAACGTGGGTCCCCGGAGGTCACATAATTTTTCTCTTGATTCTTGACTCTCCGTGATATAACCTGACTACCTCGCATCAACAGGGCATTTCCTTATCTACGGTGTGGGGTGCTGGGTGAATTTGATTTAAGAGCAAAGATACTTTGCATCATGTTGATAATGTGCAAGTCTAAAACAGATTTGTAGTGTGTTTTTAATTCTGTAGGTACCCTTGCCCGAACAAAAATGTTACAAGTCATGTTGTAGTCAATCATTCTGGTCATTTTAGAACTATCGTTTTTTTCGACTTTCTCTATACCGGGTTTTCAACTATTTATTTCCTAAAACTTTTGCCCAACGCCGTTAAAGTTTTTTTTTTTCGATACTATTTCTGATAGCATGCGAGCGCAATTGTAACATCCGATGGATTCTAAAAAATTTAGAAATAGAGACAAATTGTTTAGATCTTTTCTCCTTGATCTTGAATTTCAAATACGGGAAAGAACATATTCACAATTCTACACAACTTGGTGTCAGATCTACATTAATTATGTTGCGTCCAGTTGGAAGCATATTGTAATAAAGTGTGCGTCCTGTCATTTATTTTTGCGTACCAGGCGCAAGTTTCACGCATCCCGTAAATCCCTGCATAATTTACTACATGTATGTACCCCAAGCTGACTTTGAAGAAATGGATATATCCATTCCATTACTTTATCATTTCAAGTATGTCAATGTAAGGTATTTCATTACTTTTCACAGTATTTCAAACTAATATGCTTGTCTTAGAGAGAGTAAAAATCATACAATGTATGTACCAGACAGACAAACAATCACTTTAAATTTTGGTTTATAGATCAACTAAGAGACTCTATGTTAAGATACAATTTTGAAAACCTCTGCAACCAATAAAATTCAACAAAAATCAAGAAAAATGAAGTTACCTGTAACAAAAACTCAAATACTGCTTAGACATAGCTACTCAAGAACATCCACCAAATTTGGCAATTTAATACTGAATAGATCTGGAAACCCAAACAATTAAGGCGACTAATAAAGCTAAAGATATTGCCTGCACCTTGTGAAGGGAGAACTCAACACTTGACAACATCAGAGCAATACAAATGTACATATTTCTTCAGAAGGTCTCACAGGTCATGCGTTCAAAAGAAAGAAACAACCTTGATAAATAGAGTACCAATAAAAAAAAAGGCAGTATCTGAAAAGAGCACAACTCCCGAAGATGACACAGTGTCAGATGACCAATCTGGAACTACTGCATTGTCTGTCCATCAATTACTGAAGCACATCATGCAGCTGGACAAGAAACAACTACAAAAAAGGCAGATGAACACACAGACACTGGCGGATTAAGGGGGGGGGGTGTCCTGGCCCCCCCCTTAGGTTGGAAAATATTTAAGATTCCTAGGAGTTTTTTGGAAAATTGGGTTCCCGGGCCCCCTTTTTGAAAAATTATGGATCGGGCCCCTCTTAGCAGAAAGTCTGGATCCGCTGCTGATAGATGCCATAAAATCACTGCAAGATCAGAGACAAATGAAGATGAAAACCATTGATGAGATGAAATTGAATTTAAAGCTCAACAACAGAGGCTGTGTATGTTTGAACATAAAAATTTATGAATGTTTCAATTTATAAATTTATATTTGTCAATCGTGGTGCTTTAACAGTGAATGCATTACTGGTAATTAGTGTTGTTTTTTTTTTTTAAACATATAAATTTCATGCATGATTAACTATATCTATTAAAATTAATATTTTTTATTTCTATTTTCCACTTATTATATATGATTACCAAGTTTAATGATTGCAATGTAAATTTTCCAACTTTTTCCAAACAAAACAATTCATAATTAACAATACTAGCATACCAGTATTGTGATCGCCTCATCCTACTAGTGGTTTAACTGTTCAATCAAATTATTAAGGAATTAGTATACTACCAAACAAGGACGTATATTGATATATGTCCTTGGACCAAATCATTAAACTGATTACCTTATTTTACCTTGATTGTCAGGTGTTTATACATGTAATATCATCAGACCCCTCAAATTTTAATGTGCTTGGTACATGTAACAATAATTTTTATTACCATATCAATTGCTTCTTTTGATATTAAAATTAAAATTATCTCCCTTTGACCATATATATATTGAACTTAGTAGAGGGAGATAACCAACAATGTTTCTCATTGAAATCGAGTTATCCAAGTTGTCTTATTGTGCATAACGGTACACCCCATATTGATTATGTTAATTAAGGAGGTATATATGTGCCAGCATTTACAGCCAAACCTATTAACAGGCACCTGTATTAAGTGGCCACCTGTCCAAAGTGTGCAGTCTGTGGTCCTCCTGATGTGATTTCCTCTATAAAAATACCCACTTAGAACGGGCACTGTACAACGTGGGTAGTAGCAAGACACTCCTATTTTGTACAAATTGGCATTTAAACTCTATATAACAGGCAGAGGAAATTAATGAGGTGGGAAAGAAACAAAGTTTTTATGTATCAATTATCTTTAACCTTCATATATTTCCGTAAATGTTATATGTTAAATTAATGATAATTAGCGATAACACTTGAAACGTCTTAATTTTTGTTAACACTCAAAACATAATCTATACATTTAAAGAAAACCTGATTATGAACATAACATTACCATGATTACAATACGTTACATTTAACATGGTGATTTCATATCACTGCCAAACAATTAACCTCTATATACATGTTAAGGCCACCTGTCTATAAGGGGGATATCCTTTCCTCCCTCTGATGCCCACTATAGGCAAGTTTAAATGTATTTATTTATTGTGTCTGATCTTGTATCCAAAAGTGGCTCACCAGTAATCACAGAATTCATGGCTTATCCTATAAGTTCCTATTCATCAGCCATGTTCAGTGGGCTGTAGTTCTATTGTAGCCCTTTTATTTTATATTAAATAGGCATGTATTGACCATGAATATAATTGCCGTAAATATGTATCATTAACAATGAAGGGATATTAAGTAAATGCAAATGAAACAAAGTCTCTACAAATACATGGTAAAACCAAGCACTGGAACAACACTTTTATCGTTGTTCTTCATCTTAAAGTCACCATTAGGCCTTCAAAAATGAGCATTAATTACTCATACCTCATAGCAAGTTCAAGACAGTCCCTAGTACTGATCTGAGCGGATTTCATTGCTAATAGGTGAGCAAAGCTATATCCATGTCCTTTTACCCTTTGATCCATGGATGTGGGATCGTCAACAAACATAAATTTAACTGGCAAAGTGTTCTCACAATGACTGTCATCCATTTAACATTCACAGGGCATTCATCGAGCCAATTGTAAAAAAACTTTGCATAATAAAATTATGAGACGTGGCCACAATAAACAGGTGGTAAAAAAAAACTAAATTTTAATTACAAAAAATTAAAAAGCCAAAATTTGAAAAAAAATGATAGTACATTCATCATGTGCATATGAGAAATTCTCTCAAGAACAAGTACACCATAACTGAAATGTATATGTTACAGGCATTTTCTAAAATTAGGCATTTTGTGAAATGACTGAAATTTCAGTCATTTTATAAAATGCCTAAAGTGTTTAGTCATTTTATATAATGCCTAAAAATTAGCAGTCATTTTACAAAATGACTGATTTTTTTCACTAGATTTTGAGAAGTGAACTCTTCAGGAAATTTCTAAGTATCTGCATTTGTCAACAAAACCCCTAAGAACTTTACTTTTGATGCCATACTAGTGTTTGTTTTGTATACAGTTCAACAAATACAAGGAAGGTAATGATGCGCACATGGTCATGTTAAGTGTTATGCATATTTATTTTCTCATTATCAGAATTGTAAAATTTTGTATTGAGCCACTTTTGCATTGATATGCAGTTAAAATTGCAACTGTATGATCACAAATCTAAAGATGACATTGGCTGAGTTTGGTGCTATAGCAAAGCAAGCAAAGTGGACTGATGATGTTAAAGTTTTACAGTTGAGAACTTTGTTAACTGGAGAAGCAAAGGTATTAAGCCAGCTAGTGAACAATAGTTTTGATGAATTGAAAAGGGCTGTAGTGGATAGATTTGGACGCCGAACACATCAGTATTTTGCCGACTTGATAGAAATAAAGCATGGATGGTCATTTGTAAATTATCCAACATCACATAGGATATCAGAATGGTTTGTTACCCCCCCCCCCCTTTGGCTGGCATAATTGTGCATTACATTTTTTATTTCTCTTTTTTTCAAAATTTGCAAGGGCCTAACTACAAACTTCTCAGACAAAAAACTTGGATAGGTTTTAAAGATAATGTTGCTTAGAAATATTCCAAAGTTTATAGGAGGCTAGCTCCAGAAGCACTTGGACCTCTGAACCTGAAATCGAGTATGTTTTTAGTTTTGAGTTACACAACCTAAACAAAATTGCAAACAATTTTGATCAAAACTTATAAATTGCTAAATTTCAATGATTCAAGGGGGAATAAATGCTGAACCGCATGGACCTCTGAACTACAAATTGAACTTTGTCAGAGTTCTGTTCTGAATAACGCACATCTGCCATTTAATGTGGTGGTGGGTATAAAAATATGATTAAAGTAATTCTGCTCAGACATGTTTAATTGGATAAACCTTGCATTAAGTTTATTTTTAACACTATTAAATATGTCTAAAACTTTCCAGAATTTTGAAATTTGACGTCAAGACAAAAGAACAATAATGAGACGACTTAGGTGTATTTGAAGTTATCTAGAGCTGTGCTTAAAATTTGTCTACCATTTATTCAAAAAATTAATGAACATCAACAATATTTTGGAGAGTCAAATTTATAATCAGGCATTTTGTAAAAAGCCTGACGATTTTTTCAGGCATTTTGCAAATTGCCTGGGAAATTTAGTAATTTCATAAAATGCCTAAAACAGCTAGGTATTCTACAAGTTGCCTAAATATTCTAGTCATTCTATTAAATGCCTGAATTATGAAATTGCCTGTAACATATATAGAGCATACATCTCTTTCACAGGGAATTTTTTTTTACGGACCCCAAACTGCAGGAGAGACACCCACCTGTCTAAGATTATATAACAATGAAGGGTATGGAGTAAATGCAAATGAGACAAAGTCTCTACAAGTACATGGTAAAAGCAAGCAATGGAACACCCCTTTTATTGCTGTTAACGTTTTTCATCTTGAAGTCACCATGAGGTGAAGTCATCATGTATTGCTTAAGAGGAAAGACTTTTGAGATGCTGAAAAAGAGCAGAGGTGGCTGAAGTGAAAGATTTTCAGTTTTCAGTTTATAATCAATTAGTGATTCTAGTAGACATTTTGACATTTTATTTATAGATGAAAATTCCAAAAAATTGCTTAACATGTTTAAACTAAAGTCCTCACATATTATACATTTATATATGTACCATGTTCACATGTATTTCCTGCATGTACATGTTGTACATACACATAATCATATAAGTTATGTTAGTTAATTACACATTATTTGTGTATTAGATTTCAGACACATTTAAAAAGGCACTGTAGGAAATGTCTTCTGCAAAAGAAAAAGCCTTATTGGGAATTGGAGGAGCAGTAGGGCTATCTTTAGCAGCATGGAGAGCTTTTTTTCCTTGGATTGGATATGATCTTCCTTTAATGAAAATAGGGAAAAAATATGGGAAACTGGTCCAAAGTGACATTGAAAATGGCAGATTTTTAATTGATTTGTTTGAAAACACAGTAAGAAAATCACCAAAGAAACCATTTATCATATTTGAAGATCGAATATACACGTACGAATTTATAAATGAACAAGCATGCAGAACTGCCAATACTGCATTACAACTTGGACTAAAACTAGGAGATACAGTGGCCATGCTTGTAACAAATGAACCAGCTTTTGTTTGGACATTTTTAGGTAAGTAATGGTATAATGGCTAGGAGATACAGTGGCCATGCTTGCAACAAATGAACCAGCTTTTGTTTGGACATTTCTAGGTAGGTAACTGTATAATAGCAAGGAGATATACAATTACCATGCTTGTAGCAAATGAACCAGCATGGTTTTAAGCTAGGAGATGAATCATCATGCCTGTAGCAAATGAAACAGCTTTTGTTTGGACATTTCTAGGTAGGTGACTGTATTAAAACTATGAGATACAATTAGCATGCTTGAAACAAATGAACCAGCTTTTGTTTGGACATTTCTAGGTAGGTAACTGTATTAACAGTCTGTGCCTTTAGGCATTAGCCTAATGCCCGAGACTAGTAAAATCAGTCTCATGCTAGGAAAAATTACAAGTTGCTAGCCCTAGGGGCTAGTTAAAATTTTTCTTTTTGAACATAGAATCTATTGTTAGGGCTAGTAAAACTGAGTTCGGGCTAGTAGAACATTGGACCTTACTAGCCCCGGGAGCTCTGGGCTAGTGAATCAAAAAGTTTTTGGCAAAGACTGTATTAAAACTATGAAATACAGTCGCAATGCTTATTACAAATGAGCCAGCTTTTGTTTGGACATTTCTAGGTAGTTACATTGTGTAACTCTATTAAAACTATGAGATGCAGTTGCCATGCTTGTTACAAATGAACAAGCTTTTGTTTGGACATTTCTAGTGAGGTAAATGTATTAAAACTAGGAGATACAGTCGCCATGGTTGTTACAAATGAACCAGCTTTTTATACGACTGCAAAAAATTTCGTGGTCGTATAATGGTATGGCGCTGTTGTCATTGTTGTCGTCGGCGTCGTTGTCTGTAGACACTTTAAGTTTTGGCCAATAACTCAAGTTCAAGTGGATCAATCCTTATGAAATTTTAAACAATGTTCCTTAGCACAAAAGGAAGGTGTGGATCAGTTTTGATTATTATGGCCCCCCCCCCCCCCCTTTTNNCCCGTTTTTAAAATAGGGGCCAAAAAGGGCAAAATTGTGTGTTTTCACGTATTTAGCTGTAGAATATTTTACTAATTATGGGATTTTGATGGGGTTTCTTTCAGTGTGGTCCTGAGGTAATTTCCAATCAGTAGTATGTCAATGGATTTCACGTCGCATGTACAGTTCATGAGATAAATGGGGTCCAAAAGGGACGAATTTTAAAAATTTTATTTTTTTATTTTTAGTCCGATTTTGATGCCATTTTTTGCAGTGGATTCCTTATGAAAAATTAATAGGTGCTGACCCATCAGATTTTTGACAATTTGTGTCCTCTCCGAGTTATGAGGGGCCAAGAGGGGCAAAAATTGCAAACATGCAGATTACATAAAATTTTTATTTTCATCGGATTTCGATGGGATTTTTTTCTTTGGATTCCTTTTGATGTAAGCTTTCAGTAATATGTCAATGGATTTGGCGTAGCTCTTACTGTTTCCGAGCTATGAGGGGCCGAAGGGGACCAAAATCGTAAATTTACAGATAACCTTAAATTTTTATTTTTCATAAAATTTTGATGGGATCTTTTTCTTTGATTTCCTCTTGATATAAGCTTTCAATAATATGTCAATGGATTTTTCGTAGCTCTTACCGTTTCTGAGCTACAAGGGGCCAAAATTGCAAATTTTCGAAAAATGTGAAATCTATATTTTTCATTAGATTTCAATAGTATTTTTTTCTTTGGATTTCTCTTGATGTAAGCTGTCGATAGTATGTCGGTGGATTTTGCATAGCTATTACCGTTTTTGAGCTACACGGTGTCAAAGGGTCCAAAATTGTAATTTTTCGAAGTATTTGAAATCTTTATTATTCATCAGATTTTTATCATTTTTTTTTCTTTGGATTCTTCATGATATAAGCTTTCAGTAGTATGTGAACAAATTTGGCTTAGCTTTTACCGTTTCCGAGCTAAAGGGGCCAAAGGTGCCAAAATTGCAACTGATTCAAGCTCTTTATTTGGTCCATTTATATATAATTACTGTATCAAGCTCTTTACTGTGTCCTTATTCATTTTGAATTACACTTGTTCAAATTTCAGTATTCGACATGCTGCGCTCGGCGTAGCCCTTTATTTTTTAACATTTCTAGGTAGGTATGTTAGTATTAACAATATTATGGCTCAGAGGTACGATCGCCATGTATATTAATGGGTTGTGGATATAGGTTATAGTAACAAATATTACAGTATTGGTAATTTATGCTAACAAAGTACAAATTCACAAGAGGAACCTGAATTGTATATAGATCGCAAACACATAACAGTACATTTTGGCGTCAATTCAGTCTAGGTAAATACTGGTATTTAACTTTACCGTGACTGACTCAAGATTCTTCTCGAGTCAAAATATAGAACTCTTCATAATCATTTAAAAAGTATGTTGAATTACATTGTAAATTATGTAAAAATATGTTCTTTAAACACTGTGCATACAAATTGAAAATAAACTAAAAATCTGTATGATATCATATATACATGTATACATTGTATATAAAACTTAAATCTGTATGATATTATATATATACATGTATACATTGTATATATAATTCTTATAACACAGTATCACGACAGCAGTTTCATGAGTTTGGCAGGTACATCCTTATAACATAAACCGGTACGTGAACCTTTCAACTTTAACTTGCCCTGAAAAAATATTGAGTTTTTTCAGACCCCAAGAAAACAATTGGCCATTTGTCACTGATCTTCAAATTTAAAGCACTATTTACATAATTTATATACATTTTGTTTTCCCCATGATTAAATACCTTATTTTATGTTGTTTTAGGAAAAAGACAGATTTTTTTTGTCTGTTTATCATGTTTATAATGTAGTTTCCTTACTTTTAGTTCGCCTCAAAGAAGTTGAGGGGCTATTGGAGTACCCCGGCGTCCGCATCTGTGTCGGTGTCCGCGTCCGCATTTGGGTATATATCTCAGTAACTATGCAGTGTAGGTTTATCAAACTTTGCATGCAGGTGCATCTTGGGTTAACTCACAGCCTCCAAGAAAATTAGGTGTCCCTTACCTATATTTTCTCCTTGGGTGACTTGCATTCAAATTTACATTTCAGTTCATATAGATCTCAGTTACTATACATAGTACAATAATCTAACTGTGCATATGCATGCATCTCTGATGGTAGGTCAGCATCCAGGAAAAATAAGGTCACTTTGACCTATATTTTCAGCTTGATTGACTTACATTCAAGTTTACGTCCCAGTTCAGATCTAAGTAACTGTACATGGTAGGATCATCTAACCTTGCATGTGAATGCATCTTTGGCGGTGAGTCATCATCCAGGCAAAATTAGGTCACTTTGACCTATATTTTCCGCATGATTGACTTACATTCAAGTTTACATCTGAGTTCAGATCTAAGTAACTGTACATGGTAAGATCATCTAACCTTGCATGTGCATGCATCTTTAAGGGTAGGTCAGCATCCAGGCAAAATTAGGTCACTTTGGCCTATATTTTCTGCATACTTGACTTACATTCAAGTTTACGTCCGAGTTCAGATCTAAGTAACTGTACATGGTAGGATCATATAACCTTTCATGTGCATGCATCTTTGGGGGTAGGTCAGCATCCAGGCAAAATAAGGTCACTTGGACCGATATTTTCCACATGATCGACTTACATTCAAGTTTACGTCCGAGTTCAGATCTAAGTAACTGTAAATGGTAGGATCATCTAACCTTGCATGTGTATGCATCTTCAAGGGTAGGTCAGCATCCATGCAAAATTAGGTCACTTTGGCCTTTATTTTCTGCATGATTGACTTACATTCAAGTTTACGTCCGAGTTCAAATTTAAGTAACTGTACATGGTACGATCATCTAACCTTGCATGTGCATGCATCTTTGGGGATAGGTCAGCAATCAAGCAAAATTAGGTCACTTTTCCATTTATGTCCAAATTCAGGTCTCGGTTACTGTACATGGTAAGATCATCTAGCCTTTGTATACATGCATAAGGGATGGTAAATGAGCACCCTGTTCAAATTGAGTTTCTGTGTCCATGTTCCATAACGAGCCGAACTTTGTAATTGTTGATTACCTATGTTTTGAATTTAGGGAATAGTTGTGAATATATTTGTCACATTATATATTAACATGTATGTTATATTATATTCAGGTTTACAGAAGATTGGAGTTGCAGTAGCTTTCCTGAACACAAATAACAGACAAAAACCTTTATTACATTCCATAAAAGTTAGTGATGCTAAAATGTTTATTGTGGGACAAGGTAATTACTTAATTTACACTTACTCAACATGCTCAAGTCTGCAGACTGATCTGTTTAATCAGAAAAGATCACGATAGTATCACATAGCCCTTTCTAGAAAATGTTGTTACATCTTTTCTCATACAACATGTATTTAGCTCGCCTGTCAGCCAGAGGCAGAAATATATTTTTTTTCCAGGTGTTCATCTTTTATCCAGATTAAATACCTGTAAATGCATGCACTGTTCTAAAGGTGGAATCAGTATGTTGGCTCAGTGGGAGATAAATGTTTTTTTTTTTTTTTCAAAATGCCTACATCTTGTGATACATGTGTATGCAGTATACACATGTATAAATGTAGACTGTAGATCTTTATGTGTACAATCATGATTATATTATTCCTCTGTAAATGGTGGTTTACAGTGGAAGATGACCCATGGAGGATTGATACATGGATCTCATCTTCCATGAGTACATAGCTAACCAGAAGTATCGACTGTTGTTATACCACATTGTAACCATTACTTAACATCATAAAATACCGGTACCTGATGTCACAATGAATAGTACACACAAATGACGACCACTCTTCTCATGCAGTATAGGTTTCCAATAGTTTTATTCTTATTTTATGGAAAAAAACAAGTACATATATTTGATCAAAATTTAAGAACTGGGTATCTTTAATGCATGTCAGTCTTGTATAGAGAGGGGTTATTTTGCTATAAGGAAAATGTGAAGCACGTTAATGTAAGATCTACCTACATGTATCCTGCAGTCTTAAAGACATTCTGATGAACTGTTATTGCCCCTTTTTACTGAATTTTCACATTTTGTAATAGCTTGAGAAGTATTTCAAAAACTGTTTCAGAAAAAGTTATTTGAACTGGATGTGAAGTGTAGTTTATCAAGAACTACAATTTCTACATATGTGTGGCTGGTTTGCATCTACTCCAAGATGACAACCACCACATAGCATAGTTTAATATAGGACCATATGGGGCAATATTGTAAATTGTGAATTCTTTAAAACCATTTCATACATCAAGTCAATATTAACTAGGCATTGTAACATCATGGTCATCAAACAAATGTATGATTTTAGTTTCCTGTCATGAATTCATGATGCAGATCTTAGTTAAACATTTGACTCTATAGGAAAATGTTCTAATTGATAATTCTCGAAAATTACTTCAAAAATGTCATTATCAAGTCGGTAACAAACTTTAACTTAAGAAGAATGATCTCTATTGCGTAAGCATCATTTGTCCTATAGCACATTACAAATACAAGTACAAATACTGATCATGAAACAAGTACAAATACTGATTATCAAACAATTACAAATACTGATTATCAAACAAGTACAAATACTGATCATCAAACAATTACAAATTTTGATCATCAAACTGATCATCAAACAAGTACAAATACTTATTATCAAACAAGTACAAATACTGATCAT
>MJUU01056091.1:34770-54858 GCA_002080025.1 Modiolus philippinarum
TCGATGGGATTTTTTTCTTTGGATTCCTCTTGATGTAAGCTTTCAGAACTATGTCAACGGATTTGGCGTAGCTCTTACCGTTTCCGAGCTATGAGGGGCTGAAGGGGCCAAAATTGTAAATTTACAGATAACCTAAAATTTTTATTTTTCGTCGGATGTCGATGGGATTTTTTTCTTTGGATTCCTCTTGATGTAAGCTTTCAGTAGTATATCAACAGATTTGGCATAGCTGTTACCTTTTCGGAGCTATGAGGGGCTGAAAGGGGCCAAAATTTTAAAGTTACAGATAACCTAAAATTTTTATTTTTCATCGAATTTCGATGGGATTTTATTCTTTGATTCCTCTTTATGTAAGCTTTCAGTTATATGTCAGCAGATTTGGCGTAGCTCTTACCGTTTCCGAGCTATGAGGGGCAGATGGGGGCCAAAATCGTAAATTTACAGATAACCTAAAAAAAATTATTTTTTCGTCGGTTTTCGATGGGATTTTTTTCTTTGGATTCTACTTAATGTAAGCTTTCAGTAGTATTCAACGGATTTGACGTAGCTCTTGCCGTTCCCGAGCTATGAGGGGCCGAAGGGGCCAAAATCGTAAATTTACAGATTACCTTAAACTTTTATTTTTCATTGCATTTCGATGGGATTTTTTTCTTTTGATTCCTCTTGATATAAGCTTTCAGCATCATGTCAATGGATTTTAGGCGTAGCTCTTACCGTTTCTGAGCTATAGAGGGTCAAAGAGGAATCATAAGGAGTCATAAGGGCTAATTTTTATTTTCCCTAGTTAGTGTCCAGCTAATTACCTGGTCAGTCTCCTTATTGCGTCCATCTAATTATTGTGTCAAGCTCTTTCCTATGCCCATACTCACTTAAAATTACACTTTTTCAAATTTCAGTGGACGACATGCTGCGGTCGTATCATGCTGCGCTCGGCGTAGCCCTTTATTTTTTTTATGAAATCAAAACATTAGAAAGTAAACTGGGCTGTCATAATGTTATGCTGAAATGTAAGTATACCCTGTTTTTAAAATATTTTGCAGTAACACTATTGCAATGAAAATTTTACATTAAAGTTAGGTTCAAATACATTTTGTAAATCTGAAATAAAGCCTTTTTGAATATGAAATGGCTGCCCTGCCCAGTCATCAGTACTTGAACTGAGAGTCCTGCCTGCCAGATCTTCAGAAGAATTCAGTCAAGGATTTGTCCTTGATTCAGTTTAGTTGCTTTATTTATTTCTTTCTTCATTATTTTTTTCCGATTTAACCAAAAAGTCTGAACAATTAACAATATCTTTATAAACAATAAAATAATAGCATCAATAATGTATCAACAAATTAAATTCTTATTGTTATTTTTGACCACCTAGTCATTGGTATTATGTATAAAATGACAATTCCCTTGGGTGTAATATTTCATTAAAAACATTATTATCAGGTAGGCTGAGATTTTCCTACATCAGATTGCATTGAAATTTAGCCTATTATTCTGGTATCTCAGGATTTTTGTGGTTCCTTTATTTTACTTGTGGTTCCATGTGTAGCATATATATATAGATGGTGCTTAGATTTTTGTAAAATGCACAAAGCGTTTGTTGTGTCAATTGAATTTCAGTTGGAACTAATGTAGGTCTTCGGGAGACAATTTTTCACAAGAGTTTTGTACTTGATTCTGTGGCCTAGCATTTCTACCTTTAAAAATGTTAATGTACTGAACACAACTGCTATAACTCTGCTAAAACCAATGCTTACATCCTGATTTGTGTAGTTTTTGCTTGCTGTTGAAATTGAACTTGAACACTCCATTCAAAATGAATATGGTCATTGTCTCATCAAAAGTTTACATTGTTCCAGAGTATTTATATTGGAATTAATTGTAGAGGTGAGTGATCATATTTTCAAGGTATTGCAGAATTATTTGATATACGTCTTTTGTAGTTATATCTTCTTTTAATGCACAGTACGTATAATTTCAATCCAAGGAGAGCATGAAGGTTCTTCCAAAACCTGAGTATCATTTTACTTGTCTTTTGCTTTTTGCTGATATGAAGGGAAAAAAAATTGTTTATTTTGTTTCTAAATAAATTTCATAACTCAAAGTATTTTCTATTTGTATGCAATAACATGAATAATAAAGTTATGAGTAAGTTTAATCATTTATAATTTTTTGGAATAGTAACTGTTGCACCTGCTTCTATCATGACATCATGAATTTAAGCGACTTGACTTGTGTAATTATATTTTCCAGGTTTACCAAAACCAGCTATAATCAACCAAGCTAAGGCTCTAGGAATGTCAAAATTTCTATACCTTGGTGGTCTAGTTCCTGAGGATATAGTCTACACAGTTACTCCACTATACCATAGTGCTGCAACATTAGCTCTGTTTACAACCTTTACATGTGGTAGGTAGCATTTACTTTATTGAAGCCTTTGTAGACTCGCTAGAGTCGATGGAGGCCTGTCAAGTAATATCATATTCAAGATATTTATAGTACAATATCAATCACAATGAGCATTTTGGACAAGTTTCTGCTCATTTTTTGCAGTACCATGTTGTGGATGAAAATTTGGATAAAAATTCAGGTCTCATATAAGAACTTATTAGTCTCTGACTCTCTTTAGATTCAGCAAATCTACAAAGTTTTATCAGCAAGATTTTTATAGCCTAAAATCAGATGAAATGTAGCATTTATTGCAAGATTCCTCCATTTTTTTTCAGGTAGTACCATGTTGTTGAGGACCAAATTTTCTGCTCATCACTTCTTTGATGACTGCCGAAGACATAATGTGACCATGGTACAGTACATTGGAGAGTTGTGTAGATATCTGCTAGCTTTACCAGAGGTGAGCATTTATAGTTTTAATTTAGGTCACTAATGATGAAAACAGAGTTCACAAAAATCATTGGCCATGTTGGTCCTCACCACCAAAAATGGCTAGGTCCGACATATTTAGATAGTATGTGATACTCCTACTGACTAGCAAAAAATTTGCTATTTTTGTTGAATTGAACATATTTTATTTCCTCAAAACATTAGCAATTGGGATTGGGCACAAGTTTTTACAACATTATTTACAGCCCGCTCCCTACAATTTACAATAAATTATATATAACAGCAGTCATTCAATTAAATGAAAATCATATCCTAAAAATACAAAATGCTATGTAGAAGTAACAAAATTGAATACATTGCAAACATTACAGAGGTATAGAAAAAAATATATATATATATAAATTAACAAAAACAAAAAGGAAACCTGCAGAATTCAACCAAGCCTATTACTATTTTTTATCTCGAAGCCATGAAATGACTGGAGAGATGTTAAAATGACAAGAAAAAATCATGTGAGGCTTCAAGCCTTATAACAGCTCTAAGAAATGATCTTCGTACTTCTGATAAAATAAAGTGCGCAAATTTCTTTCAAAATCGTAAGCATTGTGTTTTAAAGTTATATTTCTTCTTTTTCTTGAGTTGAATACAGTGTTGTTATGCTAAATTGAAAACAATATGCATGTTTATCAAATTACTTGTTTTTATACCCCCGCTTGAAAAGTGGGGGTATATAGTGATGGGGTTGCCCGTCCATCTGTCCGTCTGTCACACCTGAGGGTACCCATGTCTTATCCGCTACTCCTCCTGAACCACTGAGCAGATTTTCATGAAACTTTAACATAATCTTTGTGGCATAATGTAGATGTGCACCTCCTATTTCAGAATTTGATTTTATTGATTTTTGGGTTTCCCATATCAAAACAATGACTTTGCCATTACATTACAAGGGGAGTACCCCTCCCGTATCTGCTACTCCTCCTGAACCACTGAGGAGATTTTCATGAAACTTTAACATAATCTTTGTGACATAATTTAGACGGGAACCTCTTATTTCAGAATTTGATTTAATTGATTTTTAGCTCACCTGACCCAAAGAGTCAGTGTGAGCTATTGCCATCACTTGGCATCCGTCGTCTGTCGTCCGTCCGTCGTCCGTTAACTTTTCACATATTCATCTTCTCCTCTGAAACCATGGAAGCAAATTGAACCAGACATTACAGGATTGATGTACTTAAGGTCCTTAAGAAAGATTGCTCATTTTGTTCCGATCCGAAGAAAAATATGGCCACCACCACGGAACATGGTTGAACATAGGACCCTATGGGAAAATCACATTTTCATCTACTCCTCTGAAACCACTGAAGCAAATTCAACCAAACTTTACAGGAATGATGTATGGAAGGTCCTTTACAAAGTTTGCTTATTATAATTTGATCCGATAAAAAACATGGCCGCCAGCGCGGAACTTAGGTTTAACATTGGACACTATGGGAAAAATCATATTTTTCGTCTTCTGCTCTGAAACGGCTGAAGCCAATTGAACCAAACTTTACAGGAATGATGACCTAAAGGTCCTTAACAAAGATTGCTATTTCATTCTAATCCGACGAAAAACATGGCGGCCAGCATGGAACATAGTTTAACATAGGAACCTATGGGAAAATCACATTTTCATCTTCTTCTCTGAAATAACTTAAATTCAACTAAACTTTACAGGAATGATGTATGGAATGTCCTTTACAACCATTGCTCATTTTGTTCTGATCCAGTAAAAGACATGGCCGCCAGTGTGGAACTTAGGTTTAACATTGGACCCTATAGGACAAATCACATTTTCATCTTTTCCTTTGAAACTGCAGAGGCAAATTCAACCAAACTTTACAGGAAGGATGAATAGAAGGTCTAAACAAAGATTGCTCATTTTGTTACTTTCTGTTAGAGAACATGGCTGCCAGCACGGAACATAGCTTATCATCAGACCCTATGGGAAAATCACATTTTCATCTACTCTTCTGAAACCAATTCAACCTCAGTTTACAGGAATGATGACTGAAGGTACTTTACAAAGATTGCACATTTCATTTCAATCCAACAAAAAACATTGCCTCAAGTGCGGAACATAGTTTAACATTGGAGCCCAGTTTGAGAAAATCATCCTTTTCATCATCTTCTCTCAAAACAATTAAAGCAAATTATACTACATGTATAGAAGGTCATTTGCAAAAATTACTCATTTCAATAGGATCAGACAAAACACACAGGTGCTATTGAGAACATACCTAAACACTATTCACCATTGGTAAAAAACATGATCATTTTTGGTCATGCATGGCATAGAAGCTTTTTGTCAGGTGAGCGATACAGCCTCAGTCTCTGAGCCTCTAGTTGTAGTTTCCCATAGCAAAACATGGACTTTGCCATTACATTACAAGGGGTACCTGTCTCTTTTTCTGCTATTCCTCCTGAACCACTGAGCAGATTTTCATGAAACTTTTAACACAATCTCTGTGACATAATGTAGATGTGCACCTCCTATTTCAGAATTTGATTTAATTGATTTTGGGGTTTCCCATAACAAAACATGGACTTTGCCATTACATTACAAGAGGGTACCAATCTCTTATCTGCTACTCCTCCTGAACCACTGAGCAGATTTTCATTATATATATAACTTTAATATAATCTTTGTTACATAATGTAGATATGCACCTTCTATTTCAGAATTTGAGTTGATTGATTTTTGGGGTTTCCCATAGCAAAACATGGACTTTGCCATTACATTACAAGGGGGTACCCATCTCTTATCTTCTACTCCTCCTGAACCACTGAGCAGATTTTCTTGAAACTTTAACACAATTTTTGTGACATAATATAGATGTCCACCTCCTATTTCAGAATTTGATTTGATTGATTTTTGGGGTTTCCCATATCGAAACATGGACTTTGCCATTACATTACAAGGGGGTACCCATCTCTTATCCGCTACTCCTCCTGAATCACTGAGCAGATTTTCATGAAACTTTAACACAATCTTTGTGACATAATGTAGATGTGCACCTCCTATTTCAGAATTTGCTTTTATGGCGGATTTCCCAGATCATTAACATATTTTATTTGCAATTCATCAATGAATATACCTATATTCCTCTAGTAACACCTATAAGAACTCCTTCAAAACTCTTGTCTATTGTTTGTTAATCAAGTATTCAACTTTCAATAGAATTCTATTGTATAGCAATTTGTACTGCCTGAAGGAGTTTACCTTGATACTCCAGTGGTGACAAATTTGTATACAATAGAATTCTATTGAAAGTTGAGTAATTGATTAAAAGACAAAAGACAGGAGTTTTGAAGGTGTTCTTATAGGTGTTACTAGAGGAATATAGGTACTGTAATAACTCGAATTTTTCGACACTCAGATTCACCACTTTTTGGGGATTTTGAAAGAACGTCGAAAAATATGATTTTTTTTATATTTTCAGGGCAGATTTCAACAGAAATCAGCGATCGGCACTTATGTCATCAGTCCCAATGTTTGCCGGTAACAGTTACCTAATTATGAATGCCTGTTATATCTTTTTAATAAAACTATGCAGTATTTGTATTGTTTTTATTATTTAAATAAAGTTATTCAGACTTATTATTGTTTTATTATTAATTAAAACTTATTCAACAACACGTTGTTTACATTTTACCTGGACTGAATCACGTGATCAAGGTGGTCTGATTTTCTCTCATTAGACTCGTGTATTGCCATTATTATGATCAGATATTTTCAATAAAACTCATTTAATCACAATGCAATTAGCTTTTTACTAAGATCTCATTGTAATTTATACACACAAGCTGTCATAAAAAGGTCATCACTTTGTTGTGTATCGATCCAGAACAAACAATGATTTCCGGTATCTATTTTTAACAAAAATGTGTTTACAGGGGTACAATACGGGGAAATCAATAAAAATTGCAAAGAAAACAGAATTGGAGTTGATTATTAATTTTAAAAAAGCAAGTATAGTAATAGAAGACATCAAGGACGTATATTTAGATAAAATATACATCCTTGAAGACATGAATTCACTTTGATAGCAATTTATTTAATTGACAACTTAACTTGGGCTTGGGACACTTGTTTTGACAACAGCTTGTCATATTGTTTTATTGTAATATCATCTATCCCATATCCACTCCTAATTGAGGCCCTGAAATATAATGAAAGGTGACACTTTACTCAAGTGACAAGCGTGGGTAATACCTTTAATTGCCGCCAATCATGTGACAATCACCTGACACTGACCATTCAGTCACTTTTAGTGTACTTTATAACAATGGAAAATTAAAAATCCTATTTTCATACAAATTTTATTTAATAATTTCAGTTTATTCATTAAGTAAATGCTTTGAAATTCCTTATTTATTTCTTTTTTAAATACAGAAAGTGACCTTCATTTATCTCCCTTTGAACAAGGAAGTAAACAAACCATTCATGTCTGGAACGATCTTTTTCAAATAAAACATGTGAAAAATATTTATTGAATACACTGTTGAAATAATTATTGTTATTTCCTTTCCAATCAATCAACTTTGATTTCTTTCATCAGACGATTTTTGAAGATGGTGGAAAAATTGAAGATATCAAAATTTTGACTTTTCTGAAAAAATGAAAAGTGTCGAAAATTTTGGCCGTCGAATAAATCGAGACAAGACGGTATATTCATTGATGAATTGCAAATAAAATACGTTAATGATCTGGGAAATCCGCCATAACTGATTTTTGGGGTTTCCCATAACAAAACATGGACTTTGCCATTACATTACAAAATGGTAACTATCTCTTATCCGCTACCCCTCCTACCACTCATGAAACTTTAAGACAGTCTTTGTGACATAATGTAGATGTGATATTCTATTACAGAAATTTATTTGATTTGATTGATTATCAAATCGGGGAGTGGGGGGTATATATCAGTGAGCTGTGCTCACAGTTTTTATAGTTTATATTGGGTCTCGTATCAATGAATCTGTCGCGCAGTAATTTGTCAAAGATGAAAATAACATTTTTTTACCTGTGACATTGTATTGCATATATTTATAGCAATGAAATTGGCATGCGAAATCACACAATCCGATTATTGATACGTATTATGGAATAACTTAATACATGCAGACGTATGCAGCAGTTCTTTGGATGACTACAAAGTTTTGCCACGTTTAGATATTCAGGGCTTCGAGATTCAGCTCCATTGGAGCTTTGATTTTTGTCTCGCCCATGACAAAAGTGGCGCAAAGCAAGACAAAGGTGTACAAAGTTAACGGGGACGGCGACGGTGTTAACTTTAACTAAATACAGGATATTTTGAAAACCCTTTGATGTAGCAACATCATATTTGGTCCAGTGGTAGTACTAATCAAATGCTACTTGACGGACATAACATTATGTGACCTTGACCTCAATTGCATGGTCCAGTGACCACATTAAGTTTCTCTGCTCAAGTCCATTTCTCAATAACTAGAAGTGGTAGGTTGATAATATTTCATATGTAGGTTGGTCTTGGGTAGTACATGTCAGTCTGGCAGGTGACTTTTGTCCTTGACCTCAATTTCACGGTCCAGTGGCCACTTTAAGTTTTTCTTCTTAAGTCCATTTCTCAATAACTAGAAGTGGTAGGTTGATAATATTTGGTATGTAGGTTGCAATGGTCTTGGGTAGTACATGTCAGTCTGGCAGGTGACTTTTGTCGCTGACCTCAAATTCATGGTCTAGTGGCCACACTATGTTACTCTGCTTAAGTCCATATCTCAATAACTAGAAATATTTGGTATGTGGTTTGGTCTATGGTAGTACATTTCAGTCTGGCAGATGACTTTTGTCCTTGACCTCAATTTTGTGGCTTAGTGAGTATGTTCAGTTTTCTGATTAGTTCACTAAAATTTCACATCAATTTAGAGTCCAAGCAGGGATTGGCGAGACATCTCCTAGGGTCCTCACTAGTATATAAACCTGTACTGCTTTGAATATATCTTTGTTTTGGTCAACTGTAAGTTCCATATTACCAAACAGAATTGTGTTTAAGTTTATGTCACCATAAATTTCAAGAATCATAAATAAGTTTTGTTGTATTTGAATATATAAGGAACACTCCATGAAGAAATGATAACTATTTTCGCAAGGAAAGCCACAATCACAACCTGCATCATCTTTACGGTTAAATCTATAAAGATCATAATTTAGACAGCTGAAATTATGTCGAAGTTTAGTATGAATTATATTAAGCTTCCTTTCACCATGAGAAAACCATTGTTTACTATCAACATTAATATTTTTAAAATTTTGCTTAAATATAGCTCGAGAAGAAATATTTTTGGTTTCCAAATCTAAAGAGTTCCAATTTCGTATAGGAGACCAAAAAAAAGATACATTTATCTGTGCTAGTTGATAAGTTTTCACTGTTCCTAAGAGGGTAATTTGAGATATCAGACACTAAAGGGGAAAGCAGTCAATTTAAGTACGAGGGTGTTAAACCATTTTTAATACGATATAATAGAGTTTTTAGTTACTCTACTTACATATGTATGGCAAAGGTAAAAGTATTGAAAAACTAACAGGAGAACTAGTTCTATTTTTCACCTACTGTCTAACTTTGATAGCTTGAACACCCAAGGACCGATGAAAACAGTTTGAGTTAGAGGGATGTTTGAGTTATCAAGGTCAAACTATGTTTAAACTTGATCAAAGGGACCAGAAAAAGGGTTTGAGGCATCCATAGTGTTCGAGTTGTGGCAGTTCCAGCCATCAGAGTTCCACTGTACTACATATTAAATAGCAATGTGTCATCACATTAAAAACTCGGATGAGTACTAATCATTTATTTGTTGACTGATTAGTGAAGAATTTCTATGTCCAGTTACCAGTTTTTAAGCTTTATTTGGACAAGAAATGTGGATTGGATGACATGGGCAAAACATTTTGAAAATAAGTCTGCTCTTGTAACAAGAAATACAGAAAGAGTTTTATACTGCATAGAACAATATAACATTTTCCACACAGTTTGTATGCAATAGTTATCAGACAGACTTTCCAAAACATGTCCTGACTATTTCACATAGACAAGGTATTCACCTAACCACAATGCACCTTTAGATGTCCCTGGTATGTATGGAGGGGTATTTCCGCCACCAGAGAAATTCTATGCTGTAAATTTTATCTTCTCTTTTTATTGTTTTCACTTTCCATATCGATAGTTCTGCATTTTCTATATTCTATATTGTAGATTCATAATATCATTTTATCATATTTTATATTCTTTCTTTCAATGTTCCTATTTCATCCGTACTTCTGCAGTATTTATATTTTATATTATTGTTTCTAAAAACTCAATTTGTTATATTTTATGTTCTTTCTTTAATTGTTCCCATTTCTATGCTTTGTTCATTAAGTTCTAAATTCTTCTTTCACGACATTATATCTACTGTGTTAATTTCGAAAAATTTCATGTTTTATAATTTGAAAGAGAAGTGTTCAAAGTAAGTATTCATTGTGCAACATTCTTTCGTTTATATTTAACTTCTGTCTTTGTATTTTCATGCAATTTTTGTTTTTATGTGCTTAAAATAAATGTGGCGGAAAAAACATGTATGATTGAATTATGACAACAGATGGCGCGAGTGTTTCTGTTACAGCTTTTCATCCACCAGTAGATTCGTCCACGAAGGGAGTTCCCTTTTGCACTGACTTTTCGGGAAAACTACGCTATTTCTTTTTTGTCAAGAGCAAATTACTCTCAAAACTCCCCATATTCACACAGGAGAATTATAAGTGTGTCTCGATGCGGGTAAAGCTGGATGCAGGGTCGGCTTTGAAGTAAACGGAAAGTGGGTCGGCTTTTTTAGTGAGCAGGAAAGGGATCATCGAAAATAAAAAATGCACGAGGAAACGGGAAATAATGTCGGAACCGCCAGGGGGGTGTTCGTGTCGTGTCACCGATTTGTTCAGTACTATGAAATGTTGTTTGGACACTCTAATGACTAGATTCACACCACAAAAAGAACTCTATGGGTAAAGTCGGTACAATTTAACATGCAACCACTGGGAAACTTCATAAAGCCATGCCGTGCTTTCCCAGCTAGGCAAAAGGTTCGCTTCTCTATATAATCAGCGATTTCAACTGGTAATTGAAACTGCATGGTCAAGCTGGTATACATTTGTCATAAACTTTGAGATGTTGTTTCTGTGGCAATTGTCCTTCATGCCAGCAGCTAAGAAATCTACAGCTAAGCCAGTCGAAAAGGTCGCTAACTCTCCTCAAAAGACAAAAACTTCCGCACAAAAGAAAGTCAAGAAACCAAGGAAGAAGTGAAGTCAAGAGCTTATATCTTACATATGCAGACAAAAGTCCTTCTAAGAGCTACTAAACTTATCAGAAAGAATATTTATAGTTGTTATATCAGCAATTTTCAAAGTCAAAAATAGCTTTTCCCTTTGTATAGTGTATTTTCTCTTTCTTACTTATTCCCTTTTCCCCTTTTTGTACTGATTTTATTTACTTATTTATATATCTCTTCATTAATATTTTTTCAATTGGTCCTTCTCGATATTAATATTTCATTCTTTGTTGGCTCTGGGCTCCAACACAAGGGCTCCGAGCTTGTACACTAGGGCTCTGAGCCTCAGCACTAGGGATCTAGGCTCCAACACTAGGGTTCCGGGCTCCAACAAAAGGGCACCGGGCTCCAACACTATGTCTCCGAGCTCCAAACTATTGCTCCGGGCTCCAATACTATGGCTCCGGGTCCCACTCACTGGGCTCCGGACTTCAGCTTTTGGCTCTCAGAGAGCTGGGGTTATTCGATTTTCCGAAGTTAAAAATGGGAAATTCGGAAGTCCCGAAAATCATGTGGGTCTCGTCTTCCCCCTCTATTTTTAAAAATGCATTACTGGTAGGAATGAAAATTTCGTTCAACATTGTACAAAATGGGAGTTTTTTTTTCCATCTGGCTTATAAAACTTTTGGTGTTGTATTAGGAGATCACAATGGGGGTCCTTTCCCAAAATCTCCACTTTCCCGTTTTGCGAGAGAGTGGGGGTTTATTAAAGACTCTTCAAAAAACCCTGTTTCCCGATTCAAGGTGATTCCCGCGTCACGTAAGCATATTAACGCTTCCAACCATGGACGATCCCCTTCAAGTTTTCAACGCTTCACTCTCACTTAAATGGAAAGGCCTTTTAATTTCACCGTCTTAAAAGTGTCATTTTGTTGCGTCATATTAAAATTGTCTTTGAAATACACAATAATATATATGATGTCCCTATAAAGTCCCGTTCATGGACGAATCTGCTGGTGGATGAAAAGCTGTCACAGAAACACTCGCGCCATCTGTTGTCATAATTCAATCATACACGTTTTTTCCGCCATGTTTATTTTAAGCACATAAAAACAAAAATTGCATGAAAATACAAAGACAAAAGTTAAATATAAACAAAAGAATGTTGCACAATGAATACTTACTTTGAACACTTCTCTTTCAAATTATAAAACATGAAATTTTTCGAAATTAACACGGTAGATATAATGTTGTGAAAGAAGAATTTAGAACTTAATGAACAAAGCATAGAAATGGGAACAATTAAAGAAAGAACATAAAATATAACAAATTGAGTTTTTAGAAACAATAATATAAAATATAAAAACTGCAGAAGTACAGATGAAATAGGAACATTGAAAGAAAGAATATAAAATATGATAAAATGATATTATAGAATCTACAATATAGAATATAGAAAAAGCAGAACTATCTATATGGAAAGTGGAAACAATAAAAAGAGAAGATAAAATTTACAGCATAGAATTTCTCTGGTGGCGGACATACCCCTCCACAGGTATGGTTTGGCTCTAATCCAAGTGTTTTGCCAGTTTATGGAACTAAGGGTAGTGAAGCAAAGGATCTTTGTAGTCAGCACTATGGCCTGGTTTCACACTGGCATTGAAACATCAATCAACGAATTGAAGAGGTTAACTTGAAATGATAGCTATAATTTTTAATTTTAATTTGTTTCTATTTAAGAGTCCAAAAGATGGTGAACACAATATAAGAATAGCTGTCGGAAATGGATTGAGAAAGGATATATGGGAAAAATTTCAAAAAAGATTCAAAATCAATAATATTTGTGAATTCTTTGGAGCTTCTGAAGGTACTGGTGCTATATTTAACCCCAATGGTAGAGTTGGTGCTATTGGTAGATTGTCACCTTTGATGGTAAGTTGGAAATGTATTTTAGATATCTGATTTACACCTAAATCATTCTAAATATAGCTTTCACTTCATGTTAAAGATGTGTTTTTTTCTCCATCTGCTGCTAAGCACAAATAATGAATTCAGCATTCAAATGGTAATACTGAAAAAGATGTTTAAAATAGAGAAAATTATTATGATTCGTATCAAGTTTAAGTCTGATATTTATCATAAAAAATGCAAGCAATAAATCATTACATGAAAACATGGATATGAAAAGCTGATCTTGACACCAGCTAAATTTCTGTTACTTTATATTACCTCCAAAATGCCATTACAAATTATGGTGATAAAAGACATGCATGTATTAAACTATTCTGTGTTTTTTCATTTTTTTAGCAAAAACTTAGTCCTAATCCAATGTTAATTGTGAAATATGACCCACAGACAGAAGCACCATATAGAGATAAAAATAACAGATGTGTGCGGGCCGACTTTGGTAAGTTTTAGTCCAGACTGATTAATACTTAAGAAGTTCAATTTGATGTGTGGTAGTCTGTATAAAATGCATTGACAGGACAGATTGATAAACTTTTATAAAAATTTTACAGAGTTTGAAATATGTTTATTATTATGAACATATACTGTGAAAGGGGATATTTTCGTGTGATTTAAATTTCTAAATTTTGGTTCTTAAACCTATTCATAAGGTTTTATTTTTGTGATTTTCACTAACCTTTAGTTATGTTTGTAATAAAAACAAAATTCGCAAGGGCAACTTTTTGCGAATATATGCCAATTGCAAAATTATTGAAAATTTTCCCCTTTTACAGTAGACTGATTTATTAATTGTTTCAAAGCTGCTTTTATCATTCTTTGCTTCCAGTTTGAAGGAATAGAATTTTGGCTGGGTTTAGTCTATGTTTGCATAAAAAAGATAGGTGGAAATAGGAACTATACCTTCACTGTTAATAAAGTTTAAAGTGCTACAGACAATGATAGATATGAAATACCATTATCTTTCTTTGTTGACCTTTTGCCATTTTGAATATTTAAATTGTCAGATCATACGGTACTCGGGTTGGAAATTGCATTAAAGTTAAGATCTGAGATACAAAAGCAGGAAGAGCAAAAATTTTGTTGGCAGACACTCCATGAATAGTCACAAAGTTACTAAAAGTAGGTCACACTGACCTACATTTCATTAATGAGTGACTTGATTAAAGTTAATGTTTTGGTATACAACTTAATGATGGTTAGTGGATACTTCTACAGTGGTTCAGCTGCTAAATGTTTTGTTGTCTGCAACTGATATATTTTATTGAAGAGCAAAGTGGCAAGGGGATGAGCTGTTTCCTGGCTGCACCATGTATTTTTTGTGACAATCAGACCTCTCACTTAATGTCAATCCTCCCTTCATTGAAAATACATTATTCAAAGTAACTAAGAATGGAATAAACAAATCATGTCAAATTAAACCACTTTAAGACAAAAATATACTCAAGATGCATCATTTAAAACATTGTAACATTGGACCAAAGTATGCTAGAAACTCATGAACATCATCATTCACACCAAAACAAGAATATGCGAACATGAAGCTCGATATAAAATTAGACACTGGGAGGGGGTTTTATGTGTGTTTATACACATGTATAAGATGATACTTGTTTGGTTCAGAAGGTATTTGGCAGTGACAAACTTCCTAACAAAGTTTCATTAAATGCAAGATTTAAATTATCATCACAATTATGCACTAAATGTATTTACAAATAAATACTGAATTGCATATTTTGACCATGAATAAACCATCATTTTGTGAAATTCAACTGACACTTCCCATCTACCCATAGCATGATTCTAAAGGGTGTGGACATTTCGTAGAATAATAATAATTCACTGGGTATCATTTAGATTATTCATGATCTTAAGCAGAAATTCTCTTATGATGCATGCTTATTATCTATTCCTTGCACGAATAGTTATTTGTGGTACATAACGAGACTTTGAAGCTGGAGTTAGATATGAACTTGTTGAATCGCTTTTACAGGAATTTCATTGGTCGAGCGTCAAGTAATAACACATCACGCGTGATGTGCTATTATTTTTTTCGACATTTTTATTGGACCACTGTGAAATCTCGTTGGCCGTGATTAACGTTACCTAGCAACGGTGTTGTTGTTTGAAACAAAAACAGCAGTTCGGCACTAAATATTATGAAAATCATAAGAGAAATAGTTTTAACAACTCGAAAAAATTGTATATCGCTGGATATCAACTCTCGTTATGTAATTTCAAATATAATAAACTCGCCAAAGGCTCGTTTATTATACTTTGAAGTTACATAACTCTAGTTGATATCCATCGATATACAATTCTTTCTCGTTATGAAAACTATAGTAGCAACCTTTACTCATTGAATGTTAGTTTATATACTGTAGGAGTACCAGGATCATTCAAATAAACAATGAAAGGATATGGAGTAAATGTAAATGGAGTAAAAGCAGGAATACCACCTATTAAAAAAGACATATGTATATATATATATATATATATTGAATGTTTTTTTGCATATTTTTTGGAGAACCAGGACTTAAAAATTCCAGTTATTTATGGAGACTTTTTGATATTTAATGTTTTTATTTACATATTTTTAGGAGAACCAGGACTATTTATAGTAAGAATTCCACCTATTTATGGAGACTTATTGATATTTAATGTTTATGTGCATATTTTTAGGAGATACAGGACAATGGGGGTAATAACAAAATTACCAAACAGAGCGGTCAAGAGCTGAAGTCCATGAGACAAAAAGACAAATCTGGTGGAAAACCACTGGCAAAATTGTCGTCCGCAATTATCCTAACTTGGTACAGGCATTTCAAAAGAAATGGGTGGTTAAACCCGTTTTATGGCTAGCCAAACCCCCCTACCATTGCAGAATTTATAGCAAGAATAGCTCCTATTTTTGAATGCATGCTGATATTAAATAGATTTTTTATTTACAAATTTTAGGGGAACCAGGACTATTTATATCTGGAATACCACCTATTTATGCAGATGGTTTTTACAAGGGACCTAAAGAAATGAATGAAAAGAAAATGATAAGAAATGCCTTTGTGGAAGGTGATGCATATTTTAACTTTGGTGATCTGGTATACATGGATAAAGATTACTTTGTGTACTTCCAAGACAGAGTCGGGGATACATTCAGGTAATGTTATATATGATTTATTTTTCAAATAAATTCAGGAATACCTGTTGCCATCAAATATGCCAAAAATTTAGGTTCACTTTATGTGCAGTATTCACTCATTCAAATGTTTTTAGAATATCTGAATGTATGACTGAAATGATGCAAGTAGCGATTTCAGGATTGCTGGACATCTACTTCCTGTTTACAGACTTAGCTAATTTTCAAGATCTTTTGTCAATCATTGAAACTTTTCGTAACATTTTTCTCAGTAACTACTCATCACTGCTACCGGTACTTGAAATTTTGTATGCACGTTTAGAATGATGTCCTTTACCGCAAGTAGCGATTTCAGGATTGCTGGACATCTACTTCCTGTTAACCAACTTAGTCAGTTTTTGAGATCTTTTTACGCAAATTTCACGAAATTTTTAGTACATGTGCAATGGAATTGTGTAATTATAACTATTTTTGTGACAAATTATATTGGGATCCTCTACTCCAATGGGGAGTGGGGGTATCATTTTGTGGCCCTGAAGGCCACAGTACCTCTAGTTTGATTTAGCAGTGCTCCAAGTTTATTCAAGATATGTTTTTAAAAGTGATGTAGCTTTGTTAGACATCTTTCTATGAATTCTGCTTTACTGGTGCTAGGGATCATCTTGAACTTACTATTGATGCACCAGAATGGACCAAATTTCTGGTCAGGAATCCGTCAGCAAACATAAAATTTTATTTAAAAAATGAATTTTATTCTACTGTGATTGTAGATGGAAAGGAGAAAATGTATCAACAAATGAGGTAGCCAATGTATTAACTGGACTGGACTTTATACATGATGCTAATGTATATGGAGTAGAAGTCCCAGGTGATTTAATAATTTATGGTTACCATTTGTTGGAGATTTACATATGGGGCACATTATTCTTGTGAATATTTCACTCAGAGCTAAATATCAAGACATTAGAAGATAAATGTAACTTGTTCTTCTTATAAACTGGATGCAAAATATTTTCGATTTAATGCAAATGATTATTTTAAAGTTCTAGTTTTAGAGATATATTTGTTGAATACACCATCTAATGAATACTGATGCAAAAAGGGAGAAAGAGGGAAATTTAAAATAAAAAAAAACTCCAAAAAAACACAGCTATTCATATTTCAAACACTATGAGAAAGACAAAACAAAGAAGAATGCCACAAGGCTAAAACACTAGCAGTGTAAACCCCTGTAAATATTGGAGGTATCATCAGGTGCTCCAGAAAGGTAAGCATGATCTGCTCCACACTTGGCATCTGTCGCACTGCTAGTGAAAAATCCTGTTTTGTCGTAGTCCCTGTTTGTCAGTTTGGTAATAAACTGTGCATCTACCGGTACTTAAAATGTTTTTGTTATCTGATTGGCAATGATCTGTCAAATCATGGCCTTAAAACGTCTGTAGTGACAACTGCCACAGTGATTGAACATAATCTTTGTGTGTATATATTTTTGAGACAGTTATATCGCTTTTTTGCCAAATCCATGTTCAAACTACAGGCACAACAATAGCTAGTTAGTTGTGTAAAATAGATGCCATAACCTATTTGAATTCAGTTTAAGAGAGAAAGTTTAAAGCAGATAAATCTTTTTTTTTGATGAAATAGGACACTCTAAGACAGCATTGTTACCATTTGAGCATTAGAGAGTATACTATCTGTTTTGTCTCCAGATAATTTTCAAGGTTTTGTCATCATCAATGACAACAGGATGTTTACCAATCAATTGATAATAAAGCAGATATCTTTCAATTTAAAAAAAATTATTGATTACTTCATATTTATTATAATTTATGTCTATTATTATCTTTGAAGGTCAAGATGGACGTGCTGGTATGGCTGCTCTTCATTTAAATGACAAAGAAGAACTTAATCCTAAAAGACTAAAGAAAATTTATCAACACTGTGTAAAAAATTTACCTAGTTATGCAAGACCATTATTTTTACGACTAGAACAGGCAACCAGAGTTACAGTGACCTTCAAACAACATAAAGTTGACCTTGTGAAAGAAGGATTTGATCCACACCTTATATCAGATCCACTGTATTTCTTATCTCAGGAAGCTAAGACTTATCTCCCCTTAGATAGCAGTTCTTATGGAAATCTGCTGAAGTCGAGGTTGTGATCAGTTGAAGTTTTATGAAATATTCCTTTAACTGTAAATATTAATCAAGATTAAATTTTGGCTGCTAATGTATTTGAAAATTTTTTCATTGTAATATAACAAATCCATTCAGTCCTACATAATATTTGTTATGTACAGATATGTAAATAGCTTGTGGTGTTTATATACTCAAGAGAAAGAAAAGTGTATTAAATTTTATATGTTTTGTTTTTCAATGTTTATGTCACGGTAAAGTAAACAAAAAAGTAAAATATATAAATATAATCACAAGAGGTCAGTGTTTGTATTCTTTCCTGAATCAAGAATGAATATGTTTAGAAGTATGCGTAACAAATTACTAGACATTCCTTGTACTTCAATCAGGGTAACAACCTATTTTGTGACAATTTTTTTCTATATCAATATTTACTTTGTTTTTAATTTTTCTTGACATTTTATTTTTATGCCTCTGTGAATCTTAAGTTAATTATGGCGGATTTCCCGGATCATAAACGTATTTTATTCGCAATTCTTCAATGAACATACCAATATTCCTCTAGTAACACCTATAAAACTCCTTCTAAACTCCTGTCTTTTATTTGCCAATTAACCGATCAAGATTCTATAGAACTCTATTGTATACCAATTTGTCATCACTGGAGTATCAAGGTAAAACCCTTCAGGCAGTACAAATTGGTATACAATAGAATTCTATAGAAACTTGATTGGTTGATTGACAAATAAAAGAAAGGAGTTTAGAAGGAGTTGTTATAGGTGTTACTTGAGGAATATTGGTATGTTCATTGAAGAATTGCAAATATGATACGTTAATGAGCCAGGAAACCTGCCATAAAGTTGTACACAATGTGCAATAACTCTTGAGGAAAAATAGAATTTGCCCTATTCCCCAACAAACCCTTTTCTTAAATGCTAGAATGTTTACTGAGAATTTAATAGGATTTGTATTTATTTAGCCTGAGTTATCATCCTATAAACACCAATATCCCACTAAACACTATATAGTTTTACACTATAAGATCTATTTTCCTAGACCATGTTGACCAAAAATTAGATTGCTTGCTTAACTTGCTCAGATGTTAAAAACTAAAAAAATAATATTGAATGTTTTCATACCATATATGTACAAAAGTTTTATATTTTTACAGTATTCTAAAATTTGATTTCACAATATCCGTTTTATAGCATCCTTTGTGTGTAACATGAACTGGAATAGATTTCACCCCCGGCAATACACAAACTTACAACATAGACAAAATATAGAAAATACCAGTTAAGTACAGTAAAACCTGACTTGAACGACCTCTCCTATGAACGACCACCTGGCTTTTCAGACCGCCAACAGTGGTCACGGATCATTTTGGTGTGCAAATCACTCTGTCGTGAGCGACCACCTACCAAACGCGACCAACGACCAGTAAAAAGGTGCACAAAATGCAAATACAGCCTGTTATGAGCGACCACTTTTTATAAAAATATCTTTAAGGTGTCTTAAAAGACGATACAAGTTGACAATCATCGTTCAACAACTCAACCGGAAGTGGTAAAAATAACTTAAAAATGACCAATTTCGGTATACCTGAAATGCTTCTTCAAATACAATGGGAGGATAGTTGATTCTGTCACAAGTCTATTGTCTTTTAATGACCAGAAACATTGGTTTTTGGGTGC
>MJUU01056092.1:5076-17522 GCA_002080025.1 Modiolus philippinarum
ATTTTTGTTTGAAACGTCATATATCTTTGTTGAAAATGTATCTTCCGGGTACAATTTTTGATCCCGGAAGTTCCAAAATTGTACGAGACTTACAAGCCAGATTCCCATTTCTTTTCCTTTTAAATTGTACTTTGAACTTGGAGTTAAGTTTTTCTTGCAATATAATATTAATGGTAAAATTTTCTGCGCTTGGCATGATACTGACCAATGAAGGGCTTCTGGGTATATCATTGTATCTGTGTTAACTTGAACCTTCTTAGGTAATAATGATCTATATAACCTGTTTGATTCATTGATATTCGAACTAAAATTAGATATTTACAATTCTTGTACTTGCATTTCTAAAATAATGTTAGAATACTTTGTTTTCATCAGTAATGTTTAAGAAAATTTAAAATGAACACTTGAAGTTTATTGTTTTAATCGAAGGGGGATCGTTACTCGACCAAGAAAGCTTCAAATGAATGCAAGTTGTACCATGGGCAGATTTAGACATTACTATTTGTCTAGCTGCATGCTCAGTGTATTCACCTGTTTAATTGAAGTTAGTTATCTACCGATGATAATAAAATAAATTAATGTTATCTCAATTCTGATGCCAATATTAAAATACCTAATAAATCCAATTCTAGTGCGGTAAGTCTGCGTCACTTCTCTAACGTTTCTTTTGGTTGCGGCCGTGAAAATTGATTTAAAACCTTATCCAATGAAAAGTAGCGTTACAAACACGACTGCATTAGAATTAAAAGTTATTTATGGTAGGGGTAATGTAATATTAATTGGTTTAGAAATCAAATCATTAGTGAAATAATTGATTGACTGATAAGTTTAAAAGTTTTACATTCAGTGAAAAAAGCTTTGTCTTCATCTGTACGAAATCAAATAAATTAAAACAAGACAGTATTGCATTCGGATCGCCACTAGGAAAGTATTGAAATGAGAGAATATGTACGATTCAAATGGCCAGTATCAAAGCAGTCTTTAAACTGGACAGGGCATGGCACTTTCTACAATGTTTTCAGTATTTAGACCTGACTGTTCCGTATCAACAAAATATTTCCGTCTCTTCAAAGTCAGATAAACACAGGTTACACGTGGAACCGATATAGATGCGGGGCTATTGTTGGTTATTAAAAAGAGTCATAAGCAAAAAGCTGAGAACAATATGCTGCTGTTTATACTATAATACAAGAGTACGTGTACATTGTATTACTTGCAATATCTAGGCCAGTGTGCACAAGCTCGAGTTGCAACTTCAAATATTATGTGCCTAAGTTAATGTGGAGACCCAAATATTTCTAAATTTGTCTGTCTATTATCTTTCCCACCTAATATCCAAAATATTAACAATTCAAAAAGGTCAAGTTTCATGTCTTGACCTTTCAATATATAAATCACAGCGACCTCAACTTGAACTGAACACAATTTCAATCAATACATTTTCTTAATATCTGGCAGCAAAGAAAATACTAAAATTTATTGGAATCAGATGTTGCTATCGGTCACGATGACTTTGATCTTTGACTAAATTTCTCCAAAATCTATACAGTTGTTTCTTTTTGTGTTAGTTTCAATTGAATTGGATGTAAATGTTCTGAGTTATTGACCAGAAAACAAATTTTTCTTAAATTTTCAAAATATTAAGAATCATTGTAACCATGGCCTTTGGCCCTCTTTTACAAAAAAAAAAACAATAGGGTTCTTTCAAAATGGTATCCCAAAATATTTCAAAGTTTGATTTGAATTAAATTTAAACTTTTAGATTTATCTTCTGGAAACTTAATTTTTCTGAAATTTTCAAGCTTTTTTGGTCACCCTTCTGGTATCCAACAGCTTATTCAAGTTTCATTTCAATTGGATGTAAAAATTTTCAAGTGATCATCCGGAAACTTGTTCTTTTCTGAAATTTTCTGTCGAATTTCAGTCGCTGTAATCTTGACCTGTGACCTATCAATCCAAGATTATTATGGTTCCTCCTCTCTTGATATCAATCAACATTCCAAGATTTATTTCAGTTGGATGTAAACTTTTCTAATTATGATCCGAGAACCAAATTTTCTTAAATTTTCAATGTATCTTCGGTCACTGTGACCTTGACCTTTGACCTACTTTATCCAAAATCAATACGTCTCCTCCCCTCTTGCCTTCCAACATTATATCCAAGTTTAAGTTTAATTTCAATTGGATATTAACTTCTTAAATTACCAACCGGAAACCAAATTTTCAATCTGTTTTTCGTCAATGTGAACTTGACTTTTGACTTACCTTCTCAAAAAATCAATAGCCCCCCCCCCACCTCTAAGTATCCAACAATATATCCAAGTTACATTTCAATTGGAGTTTGAATTAGAAAAAAAAATCTGAAATTTTCAGTCCATTTTGAGTTACTGTGACTTTGACCTACTTTCTCCAAAATCAATAAGGTTCCTCCCTCCTTATACCCAAAAATATATACTAGTTTCCTTTAAATTGGATGTAAACTTTTTGAGTAATAATCCGGAAACCAATATTTGACGCACGCACGCACACCCGCCCGCCCGAAACACCAAACCAATATCCGAGTTTAACTTTGTTGAAACACGGCTAATAAGCGAACCTAAATGTTTTGCAGTGTAATTTATAGGATAATGTTCTCGTATTGGTACGAAGATATTTAAACCGAATGCTTTACTTTGAAAATTAAACCTGGAACATCACTTTGAAGAAAGGATAATTCGAAGAAGCAATTGCAGGAATAAAGTAGAATTTTTATGAATTGTAGTGATTCCGAGCATTTTATCTTAATCACGAATTTCACTTAAAATGTGTTTTAATTAGAAAGAAAGCAATTCCAAAAAGTAACTGCACATGGACTCTTTTAGTAAATTAAAAACATTTTTTAAACATTTTAATGGATTACAATTGTACATGTCTAAATTCTTGAATTTCTTTAATAACAGCAAGCCATTGTTTTACAGACTAACTGTCCTTACTGCTCTCATGATTGCAGCTATGTTTCTTTAATAAAAGTTTAACGTATCAATGTACAAATTGTATATGTCCTGATGGACACTTGATTTTCAAGAGAATATATTTTGGCATTGCATGCTGCAGTTTATATTTAAGTTTAGAATACCTTAGCATACACTTGTGCCAGTACAATTACAAACACAGGATAACAGTAAACACATAATGGCCGAAAACTACAATCGCATATATCCTATGGTATCCCTAGAACATTAACATGGGTGCTTTATGTTAAATTGCTTTATTACTATCTAAACATCAATGTTCTAGAAATTCTTATTCCTAAATAAAAGTGAGGTGTGATGTTGTCATTATGATAAATGACTGTCCATGTGGTCAGTACGCACGCGAATTAAAATGATTCACCAAAACCTAACTGTGCATTTTTGGTGAAAATTTTTTAAAATATCTAGATGATTCATTTGATATAAATGATATTTCTTGATCAATTGATTTTCTTTACAGAAAATTGTTAGCCCTCCCTGAACGACTATCAAACCACCTACATTGTAAACACGAAATATTTTGCAGCTACAACAACGAATGTATCATATTGAAGAATAGAAGACAATATATGGTGTGCGATTATCACAGAAGCACTTTATAAAAAAAAAAAGAAAAAAAAAGATATGATTTCCCGAATTCATTCCAAAGTATTTGTTTCATTTGACGATATTTAATTTCAAATATGCATCGGTATCGTACATGCTCGTATTGACTGCAATATTGTGGAATGTGGGTCGTTCTCTGTGACAACTATCATGTTGCTATACAATTCTTTATTACATCAAAGTGACAAACTAAAGGCGTGGTTGAGGGTTATCATTTACATTTTCTGAATTCTGCGAATAATAAATCATCTCTTTTGCTTTGTTACAATAAAATTGATAGAGGAACAAGGCAGAACAAAGATTTTTTATTTTTTAAAAACTGGATTTCAAGTTGGAATTTTGGAGGGTGTGGATTGCTAGCGAAATAAGCTAAATAACTAAATACCAAAGTTACTGTGAATTTGAATTCTGCATATGCGCATTTCGACAACTAATGTCTCTTCCGCGCAGATAAAATTTAAACGTTTGGAAGACCATAAACTCAAAGATGTTTAAAACCTGATAGAGAACAAATAACCAAAATGATCTAAATGTAAAGCCAAAATCAGCCAAGACAGAGAGTAACTCTATTAAGGTGTAAGAAGTGACGAGGTTAACAAGGCGTATATGACAAATAGTGTACAGTCACAGGTTACTTTAGGTGTCGTGCTGACATGTGCATATTAATTGAAAAAATTTCTCAATACACCGGCAACGGATATCGAAGCATAAAATCAGAAATTTGGAAAATTTTAACATCAATAATTAAAAAAAGACGACATTTCAGATGCGACACAAATAGCGATACTGGTAACACATACAGTCCATTGTTAAGCATTGCTTTCATTTGACGATATTTATTTTCAGATATTCATCGGTATCGTACATACTCGTATTTACTGCAATATTGTGGAATGTGGATCGATCTCTATGACAATTATCATGTTCCTATACAATTCTTTATTACATCGTTAAAAACATCAAAGTGACAAACTTAAGGCGTGGTTGTGGTTTATCATTTACATGTTTGCATTAAGCAAATAATAATTCACCTCATTATTACAATGCAACCATAAAAATTGAAAGAGGAACAAGGAAGGACAAAGATTTTTTTTCAAAACTAGATTTAAAGTTTGAATCTGGGCAGATGTGCATTGCTAGCGAAATTAGCTAAATCGAGCATAATTCTATCAAGGTGAAGATTAACAGCTGTGAGAAGTGACGAGGTTAACAAGGTGTAGTTTGCAAATTGTGTACGTTCACAGGTTACTTTGGTGTTGTGTTGAACTGTGTAGTTCCAATGAAAAAAAATCCTTAATTCACAGGTAACAGGATATCGAAGCATAAAGACAGAAAAATTGGAAAATTCAAAAATCAATAATCCAAAAATACGTAAATTCAAATGTGAAGCAAATGGCGATATCATGAAAAAGATTTAAAAAATTGTAAAAATGAGCACGTTGCGACCAAGCCAAAGCACTAGCATTACTGAATGTAAGGTGAAAACGCATTTTTTGGTACAGAAATGTGTACAAGGACTTTGGCATAAGGTTGATTATTATAACTGTTTTCTGTTTTAGTCATACAGATAGTCAAAATCCTTTCATTTATTAAATATTTTACTAACTGTATAAACACACAGTCCATTAAAACTGGATGAAGATACGTTTGAAAACAGCTCAGAATTGGCATATCAAAAGAAGCCAACACCAAGATGAGCAAAGAACAGTTACACTCTATAGATTGCGTCATGCTTACTGAGTTTATTTTTTATAATATTTTATTTTGTACACTGTAATGTCAAAATAAGCACTTTTAACTACCAAAGTTAGATTTTAAATCCTAGAAATAACGTTAAGACGTATTTTAAACAAATACTATAAAATACAGTGGTGTTTTTCTCTACAGCTACTCTGTTGATCCGACATCGATTGAAAAGAAGTATATTGCGATGCATTTTATTAAAAGTTTAATAAAAAAGCAACTCCGATTTTATTTATGTAGAGTTCTTCGATAAATCACTACTTAGTTTGAAATGAATACGATCTTTATAGTTAATTACTGCTCATAATGTTTTATAAAAGCATTTTTTTCAATAAATACCTGTTGTATTTATTTTTCATGCATTGAAGAACAAACAGGTGTCACAATGTTATGTTCAAAATGACAAATACAGTAGAGATATGTAATGTGGGGGACAAACTTAAGTTTAAAATACATGTAAACAGTAAACAAGGCATGTTATTTGTTCTCAGACATGTATTTTAAGTAATTGTTTGACCTACCCTTCACGTATGCTATTTCTTTTCTGTGACTGTCAGAACAAAGTTTAAGTAACTGCTCCACCTGTCTTTGGCGTTATGAATAGTACATGTACTGAAGGTAACGTTCCAACTGCCCGAAAGGTAATGTTGTTTCTTTTTCGTGCATTTCAGAACAAAAGTACAAGTAGTTTTAGAAATGTTGTTTTTTTCTGTCACTTTCAAAACAAAAGTACATTTATTTTTAGTAAATGTTTCACATGCCCTTCATGTCATGTCATTTTTTCTGTGACTTTCAGAACAAAAGTACATGTATTTGTTGTAATTGCTTAACATGTTCTTCACGTGATATATTTTTTTTCAAAGTTATTTATAAAATTAACACTACTAAGATGGAAATCCTGTTGACTGTGATGATAGTCTCATTATCACGGCACTGTTATGAAATCATGATTACGTTTGCCATATTATATAACTACAGTACCATTGCATGATGTTTCGTGACAAAAATAATTCCCACAAAGGAACCGCTATACTTAATAATATAAAACAAAACAAGCATTGAATGATTGTTGTCATCTCTTCGAAGTGTTGTTCTTTTTACTATTCCTGATATTCATATGCCGATACCACGCCATATTTATCTAATTTGTAATGCTGTTTAAATCTGGGTAACATTTTCAGAAGCCAAAGGATTTAAAGTTTCTGTTTTAATTAAAAAAAAAACAAAAGGAGATGGAGTAAATGTACAATGGACAAAATTCATATATGATCAAAGTAAAATCGAAGATGCAAGTTCCCAGCTGTCAGAACTTTTTTTAACCTTAATTTTTGTTACAGCTTTTTCGTGTCATCCGTAGCCATTGTTCGTGTCCAAATATAGTATTCATTAAATGAAACATTCCTTACTAAAAAACAAACAAACCAGACAAAAACAGCACAGAGGGCAAATAAAACAACCGGATACAAAAAAAATTCAAAACACACATAAAACAGAAAAAAACAACAATTGCAATAATCAGAAACAAAACAAAACAAAAAGAGCAGTTATAGATAAAACGAAAGAAAAACAAAACAAGAAGAAAAAGAAAAAAGACGAAGACATAAATAATGATAGTCATAATCAGTTTGTCTAGGCAGTTTTAACCCTTTACGAAGTAAAGTGAAGGTCAAATGGTACAATATGTTAACCTTTAAGTGAACTTATTTTATGTCTCGAATCCGTGACAGTTCAATAGAAAAAAATGTTTTTGTGTATACTCAAACATCCGACAAATATTAAATGGGAAAAATTACGCAATCATCGCGACTTTATTTGTTCGTGTACCGTAACAGCATGGAATTTCAATATCAACAATGTAGTACAATAATACGCTGGCGATTATGAATACATTAGGTCCGTCTTACGGGAAGAAGAGTGACAATACGTTAAATTATCAGTAAACGTCGGTGTCTAAATCTTGCAAGTACTTTTCTAACAAATCTTTTATTCTATTCAAGTGCAAAAGTATGGAAAATAGTAATGATAACACTTAAACGGAAACGGGAGTCATAGACGAAAAAGGGTCCTGTAAACCTAGATGCTCAGCTCAGAGCAAATAGTTTCATGTTAAAGTGTAACTCGATAAAAATACAGGAAATAAAATCATAAACTAGCTGAAGACCTATCAGAGGTTAAAGGGCATAACTCTTAAAATCAGTAAGGCGTTTGGAATCGTCAGTTTCCTTAAGCATTGATGTGAAAAAAGAATAAAAATCATCTATGTTGCCCAATATCTTAAAATATCTTTACAAATACTACGAAAACAAACATACAGGTGATTTTTATAAGTAACGTCCCTAAACCCAAGTCTGCCTCCTTAAGTAAAAAAACAGGGATGTTTAATTTAAGCAAATATGCATTACCATCAGACAGATGTGTTAAGTCTTTTAAAAATATATATTTGTACTGAACTCCTTTCCCTGGTACTTAACGATAAAATCTAATTTAGACATAATAGATAAAGGATTTCAATCCTCGTACATAGATCTCAAGGATATTTTCACCTTCAGATGATCGGCATTCCTGGATTGTCATTTCGTTACTGACAAATCTGTGTATACAAAAGTATGATAAACTGTTCAAGGTGACGTCACTTTATTATACTGATGATAAAATTATCTACTTGGTAAGTGAGTCCTTCGGTATTTTTGTATTTTAGGCTCATCAGCGTTTACCGAAATACGAATAATTATGTAATAAAGTAGGGTGAGAACCAACGTCAATCCAAAACAAATAATCCAAGGACAATAGCAACATCGGGAACAACAAAGAAACAGAGAAACAACATTAGTACGACACAGAAAAGAAAAATGAAGACACACACACACACAAACACACACACACAAAGATGAACGACACGGACTAAATAAAAAACTGAGTGAGATCAGGTGCACCGGTAGAGTAAGCATCTCCTGCTTCTTATTAGTACGACACAGAAAAGAAAAATGAAGACACACACACACACACACACACACGCACAAAGATGAACAACACGGACTAAATAAAAAACTGAGTGAGATCAGGTGCACCGGTAGAGTAAGCATCTCCTGCTTCTTATAAGACACCCTTTGCGTTGAACATGTCAAATCCAGAAGTAAAGTCAAATCCGGTAGAGTAAAAAACAATTAAGTTTTAAACGGAAAGATCTGTTGTCATCTGGGAAACAGATATCCCATAGCAGTCCACAAGATGGTGATGTCGACCATTAAATTTTTCAGGGATGACTTCAGTTTTGGGTAACATACCCTCGTTTAAGAAGCCAATTTGTTAGCAACCGGGCTCTGTCAAGGAAGTCACTGTATCGAACACAGGCTCTTGAATAGCGAATGAACTTGAAGATGTAAACTCCGCATGCCGGCGCTATTGGGATTTTATGTTGTTAAATCACATCTGGATTCAACCCGACACGTAGTCTAGCGTTGATAAGGAACCTAGGCTATATACAAAATGGCATGTCGTGATCTATTTATCACATTCTTATGCACAATTTATGCATTGATCAAGCAAAAATTAAACAATATAGGCCATTTTAAAGGTTACAGTATAAAAAATCCAAAGTAATGATTATCAACAGAAAAACTCACTAATTCACGAAAACATGGAGCGCAGGACGTTTTTCGGTTGCCGAAGAATATTTTCGACAATCATAATTTCGGATATCTAAGACTGAATCTTATCGCAGCTTATATTATACTACAATACGTCACGACGTTTTTTACATAATAGAACATTGGAGATGATTGCATTGTGATATCACTTTTTATACTAACAAGATATATTTTATATCATCAGTGACAGTATATTTACTCGGTAAATCGTTGCTCTCTATTCCATTATCATAGATTATTGGTTTTGTGATACCGTTTGTTTCCATCAATATATTTTGATAGTAGCATCAACATATTATAAGTCCATCGTCATGGGTAAATATCTTGATTCAGAATCCCATTACCTTCATTCTAAGTTATGTATGTATTTCATCTGATCCTTAGTGTTTTTACAAATTTTTCCTTGAGTCAGCTTTTTGCAATATAACAACCCAAAATATTTACTCTGCAAAATAATTCAAACATAGCAAAACGATATATATTGCTAGAGAACTTCGACATAGCAACGTAATACAGATTGAAACAGTACTTAGTTAATGCAGTGAGAAAGAATACTCAAACATAACAAAACAAAACACTCTTAAAAAGTTCTCAAACATAGGAAAACAAAACTTAAACAGTATGAAAAAGTACTCAAATAAAGAAAATAAAACAGTATGGAAGAGAACTCAAACACAGCAAAACAAAACGGCATGGATGAGTACTCAAACATAGCAAAACAATACAGTATGGAAGAGTACTCAAACATAGCAAAACACTACAGTGTGGAAGAGTACTCAAACATAGCAAAACACTGCAGTGTGGAAGAGTACTCAAACATAGCAAAACAAAGCAATATGGAACAGTACTAAAACATAGCAAAACAATACAGCATGGAAGAGAACTAACACATAGTAAAACAATACAGTATGGTACAGTACTGAAACATAGCAAAACAGTGTGGATCAGTACTGAAACAGCAAAACAATACGGTATGGAAGAGTACTCAAACATAGCAAACAGCATGAAAGAGTACACACGGCAAAAAATAATACAATATGAAAGAGTACTAAATTATACACAAATAAAGCAGTGCCGCCTAAATAAACATATATATATAGAGATAATTCTCACTCAGGAGCACTTGGTTACGTAATTGTTCATGAAATTTTGGTGCACAAAAAATGGATCTAGGTTTTAAGACGTTGTACAATTTCCTGCACACTTTTGAAAACAAAGCCATGATGCTATCATTCTAAACTGTTATTTGTTATGTGTGAAACAGGCATTTCGTTGTACTGCAAAAAGAAACAAATCATCTGTGTAAAGAGAGTTTTCATCTACAGACACAGTATGAAAGAAATCGGTGGAGTTGGCCCTGATTCTTTGCTTATTGCTACGATGTATATAGAAATAAATTGTATCCAACAAATTGACATTTTTTGTTAATTTTTACTTTTTTAGCGCGACTCTGTCATTTTGTTTACAGTTTACGCGAAAACATGGGAAATGTAGTTGTAGAAGAGGCTTTGTGCACACTCATTCGTCATTTTGATTATTTTCTATTTAATGTTCACTTTTTTTATTTTTCTGTCCGCATTGACGTGTCACGTGTATTGCTTTCATGTCTATTTCCATATACAACGATATTTTCCCATTATAATTGTTCCGTTTACAATTTATTGCAAGCCTTGTAAATTCAAAACCAATTTAATCCACAGAAAATAAATTGTCTGTACCATAATGAACTCAATGAACACTAATAACTTGGAAATCTTACCACGCATGTTTTATAGCATACTATTCAGTAAAACGCAATGAAATGAACAGTACTCAAACAAACATACATGTACATTGTCCACGTTCTATAGAACTTGTTATGAATGGTACATTTTTCTAACATGCAAAAATAAAAGTAATAGCATATTTCCATCTTTTGTTCAAGTTTTCTTTTATGGTAAAAAAACAATAACTGTTGATGGGGAATTTCTAAGGTTTTGTTCACGTTTTGACTGTATAATCAACAGAAATCAACATTGGTACTAGAACATGTATATGAAGAAATCCAAGCAGTCTTTAAGAAATGAGAAAAAAAATATTATGTTTCATGTATAAACTTAAGGCTAAATAAGCCATGTATGCATATAATCGCTCTCTTATCTCCTGAAAAATAAACAGTAAAAAACAAGCAATAACAAAACAAAAAAAACACCAACATTTGTGGCTAAAATTCCTGTAAAGGGGTTGATATTTTTTTCATTCAATACAATTTGAACATGAAAAACAACAACAGAACATAATTCCGTGATAAATTTCATTCAATTGTATAAGCTGATAATCTAGTTAGCCAACCATAGTCTCAGTAGTTACAATGAATTATCGAACTCAATACAACCGTCTGCAGTATCAGAAATGGTAAGAAAATATGTTCAATGTCATTCTGTGAGGTTAATCCCCCCCAAAAAAACAACAAACAAACAAAAAATGATAAATTCTTCTGATTATTATTCGCAAAGACGTCACCGTATTGCTCATCACAGCAAATTGTCTGCTAGTCTGCTACGATATTAACCCGATATAACTAAATTTTTTATATATCCTGTATATAAATATAAAACAAAATGAGAATCGGCAAATGTTTATAACAAACCACAGTTAAGTTTTTTTTTATTTTATTTTTTTCCGTTTATTATATGGAAACTTTATCTATGCAAACCATTCACAAATTTGTTCGTAAAACGTTTGAAATTCATTATTTTGAAATTCCCTTCACTTGTAAAAATATATAAGTTCATATGAATTTAAAGTAATATATTCCAGACAATGGCATCGGGCTCCAGTAAAGCTGTCTTCGGAGCCTTGCGCTGGTATTCGGCAATCTGTCTGCTAAAAATATAAGCGTTGATGTTTAAAAATATCTATAAAGTTCTATATAACTATGTTTGTTAGGCCCCGTTTTGTCTACATAATCTGAAAAATCCTAAAACATAAATGTTGAAATACAGGAAACAGTTTCAATAAGTGAGCAAGAAATGTCATTTAATAATGAATCTAGAAACATTACATCAACTTTTCTATCAAAGAAATGCAGTCTTTAATGATCTATATGATACCAAAAATCAATACACACTTTCTATTAACAAGAACATTTTTGCACAAATACAAACAACAAAGCGAAAGGAAAAGTCCAAAAATATTTTGAATCTCCGTATATTTTTTTTAATTTGGAGAGTTCTTAATCCATTTCTATAGATTTTATGTAAGTATAGCTAATAAAATAGAAACAGGTGTCAAACAGGCAACAATGAGTTCGACATAGAAAAACCGAAATTCTAATCAAATGATCTATATGATACCAAAAATCAATACACACTTTCTATTAACAAGAACATTTTTGCACAAATACAAACAACAAAGCGAAAGGAAAAGTCCAAAAATATTTTGAATCTCCGTATATTTT